>VUQK01025869.1:2985-16603 GCA_015106715.1 Bujurquina vittata
AAAAAAAAAAAAGAGACAAATGGTGCATAAAAAGACGAATGTGTGCAGGTCTACACTTTAACTCTGCAGGGCGAGACATTGCATTTTTTTGCTGGTAACAATGAAACCTACACTTACAGATGGAGCCGTATGGAAAATGCTTCCAACAGAAAAGCTCGGAGAAAAAGACTTCTTTGCAAGCTGTGGTGCCAACTGTGTTTCTTAAAAAAAGGCATTGAAGCTGTAATTGATTTAACATCTTCATCTTCATTACATAATGTAAAGGCTCTTTGAGCATTTATATAACATCTGCCTGCTTAGTTTAGATCCTCTGCATACTTTCAGCCACGCTCACTTTTTACAGCACTTTAATTTCCATGTTTTTCATCACTCTTTGGTTTAGTTATATAACGTGAGAGAAGCTCACAAGCTTATATACTTATACTTATACTTATAAGCGACAGTGACAGTGACAGAGGAGTATATCTGCACATTATCGGGCAGAAGGTGATCCTGGAACCCTCCTGCAGCAGTGTATTAATCCGCCACCACCTCCATGAGTCGCTCCATCAGTTGCCTTTCATAAAACCAGAGAAGCCTGACTGTGGTGAGCAAAAGCCAAAAACAGCCAAGTCAAACATAGGTTTTTATTTGAGGCTGGGACCCAACACTCACTGGGAGCACCAAGACCCCGTGCCTTCCATATCGTCACACTGGTATTATTCACTGGTCTTGCTGCCTGAGCGGTGGCTGTGGTTTGGCGATCAGCTTTGGCACAAAGTAGAGAGCATACCGTTCTTTGCCCGCACTGACATCATGACCCTGGGTTGCCAGGTAGAGCTGTGAATCGGGCTCTTTCTGACTTTGACAAGCAGAATGGAAACACCCGCTCTCAGTGACATTCTTTATTTTCACCAAAGTGTTCATTTTTGTCCTGATGTTTGGAACATGAGTGCTTATATGAAAGGTTATTTGCATGCTTGTCCTTATTCATCCCTCATATTTGATAAATAAAACTTTGATACTCAGAAATTCCTACCAAATGCATGACTAATGTATGTAGACTTTAAAGGATAGCTGTATTTGTTCATTCAGAATAGAGACTCAAGCACAAAAAGCCTCAGTGGTCCTTCAGAAGAATTCTATAAAACAGACCTTATTGGGTCAGAAGGGCTCACGTGGAATCCCGACCGATGAAACTGCTGTAGGGTTCTTTCAGAGCACGGGGAATTGCTGTATTTTGGCAAAATAGAACAAATTGTATGAGAAAATGTTGGGTTTAGAGACTCCTTTGGCTTCTTTGTCACATCAGCAGCAGATCAAACTCTGACTGGCAGTTACCCAGCATCCAATAGCAGCTCGGACCCCTCCCTGAAAAGCAATATTGTTTCTGACCCAAACGCCTCATTAAAGCAGGAGGAAACCCTGACGGATGAACTCATGCCTACAGGTTTCTTCAGCTCCGTGTATATTGAACAAGTTAATATGGGTTTTATTCTTATCTCTGCTGCTGAACTGCCCAGCGGCACTGACAAAACTCCCCTTAGGACGGACTTTTGCTTCATTGTCTGACAAAACGATGTTGGCTAAAAGATCTAAAAAAACAGCAAACTTCTAAGAGTGCTGAACCTTCCCAGGAGGGGCTCGCACACATCGACGAGTACTCAAGGAGGTCATAAAAGAACCCAGAAGAACATCGTAGGAACTGCAGGCCTCAGTTGTGTTCATGATTCAACAATAAAAAAGGGGCAGGACAAAAATGTTGTTATATTTCTGCTGTTTCTGAGTTTGCTTACAGCGTAGATTCTTATAGTTTCTGAATCCTGTTATAATTATTACTGAGTAATAACTCGGTCTTCTTGTCCTCCTGCGTCTCTGCGTCCCAGTGCCTGCTTTGTCCCTCTCTCGTCTCATGTGCTCAATACGCACTTGTTGTCGCCGTGTTGTGTCAAGTCTGCGTGTGTACCATGTTCGATCCCTTCCTGTTTGATTCGGGAGGTAGGAGACCTTCAAAATAAAACAGGAAGAGTGTGCGTTATGCTCAGTTTTGCTTCACCTGTCTCATCATTGGTGTCATGCAGTTCCTTTCCTGTTGTCTTGTTACTTCGTGTGTGTGTGTGTGTGTGCGTGTACATTGTCTGCATGCGTGTCCTTTGTCATGTTGTCATCAATGTCTCCCACAAGTTGTGTGTCTTGTCCTTCTGAGTTTTCTCTTTTTGTTATCCAAGGTTTGTATTGTGGGCGTTGTCCCAGCCGTGGTTTTTGGGATGTAGTATTTTTCTTGTGTTTGAAAGCAATAAAGCTGTGTATAAATACTAGTAAATGCTAGTACTGTAAAAGTTTAAAAAGCACTTTCCGGGCACATTGCAGACCAGAGGCAGTCTTATTGATTTGAAAATAGAAAATTGAAATACTTTAAAAAAATGTCAGTTTTATAAGTCAGAACTTTAAGCAAAAGCTTTTTAGGACAGTATAATTTGTATAAACTGCTTTACACAGCAGGGGGACACCTGTAGCAAACGGGCTTCAATGTGACCGCTGAGAAGCAGCATTGCTCCGAGTCATGCTCCACCCTGTGGTAACGCATTCATCTGTGTGAATAAAGATTCACACAGTATAAGGACAATGATCCCAAAACACCTAAAACCTTTTGAAGAACTATTTGAAGACCGGTGAGTGCCTCCTGTCATGGAGCTTTCATATGCAGTCGCCTGACATTGACGCCACTGAATATTTGTGGGTTCGTGGTGTTGTAAGAGGATCTTTGAACACTGTTAGATAATGCTGGTGTCACGTCTGTCATTAAATCAAAAGAGGAACATACAAGCACTGAGATGTTCTTAAATTCATGCACGCTTTTCAGAGATTCAGAAATTCTAATTCAAAACGAAGGTACAATAACCGGTTTTATTGTGGATTTCTCTCATTTTTGACCCTGTTGCCATCACGTGTGTTGTCCTTGCTTCTCACAATCGTCCACGTGTGTAGCTGTTTTAGTTTGGAATGGTTCTCTCAACTCTGCACAACACAGGCAAAAATAAACCATCACACACCCGACTACCATCACAAATGGCACTGCTTTATTTACAGTGCACGTCACTCTGAGAAGCCTCCCTGTTCTTTCAATAGACAGGCCTGCTTTTATTAAGCTGCTGTTTTTGAGCAATGATCTCTAAGAAGAACACAACACACACGCTAACAACAGTGTCGTTTATGTGAGTGGCAGCTATCGGCCTCTTAACCCCCTTCCACCGTTCTGCTGTCTGCAACTTTACAATTGACCTGCTGCAAACGTCTTTAGATGTCGCTGTCTGTATCAGCGCCTGTGACCTCCGGTGGTAGACACAGTACAAAAGGTGCAGTCTTTAAGCACATGAGGGTGAAACAAAGACACGGTGTCTGTCATCTGTGATCATAGAGACCAAACAGGTCGCACAGGCTGCTGTTGTGACGAGGCGCATGCAGCATGTGGTTTGTCTCATTGTTGTCTGGCCACATCATTTTCTCTCTGATAAACTAGGTTCCAAATGAGACTGTGATAACATCGTGTCTACAACAGTCAGAGGAAGACGATAATGACACATAAAGTTGTTCTTAATAGTAAATCAATTGTTTCCATGTAAACAGGAAGGCCCAATCACAGATTATACACATTCCCTTCAGTTTAGCTATCATGGCGAGTCATACACAGCAGATACAGATCATCTTTGCTGCGATTGCGCAGGCTGGTTGTCAAGTTTGAAAAATAGTTTGATTTGAGATTTAAGGTCACGGATTCATAACAGTCTGTGGTCTGCGTTACAAACGGCTGAGAGAGCCATTAAATCAGTTACTGGAGTCCCTAAAAGGCCCGTTATAGACTTTTGTGACTGTGTGTTAAGACTTTGGTGTTAACAACGTTTAACTACAGGTGCACTACAGGGGCACCGATGGTGATGCTGAGTACCGCTGTGTGTACTGGCGTGTGTGTCTTTTAGCACCAGGACATGTGTGGACACCACATGTGAATGTCAACCAATAGCTTCATGTCCAGAAGCCATGACGCCAGTCCAGCAGGTTCAGCGAAGCATCCCTTTAATCAGCACTTTTTGATGGTTCAAGCTTTAATTAAGGTTGAATTTTTGTGCCCCTCTGCTTCAGTCTTATTTAGCTGATATTTGTGTTTGTTTTGCTTTGAGTCATTTGTGTTGATACATGTTGAAGATTGGAAAGTGTGCACTTTGCACATTTTGGGCTGCGAATACATGTTTGCACCGGAAAGCGGAATGCTGTCAGAAAGTAAGCAGATCCTCATCGGAGCTTTCAAGAAGGTAAGATGGGAGGAAAAAGGAGTTTTGCAGCGTGTGAGCTGATGGCCCTTCTTAGCACATGTGTTTACTTGTGTCTGCTTTTGAACATCGATTGGAGCCACATTACGGTGTTTGCAAAGACTTTAGAAGCAGCCTGGGCAGAGGTCAGGCTGAAAAGTCCTGTACAGTCGGTTAAAGTGTGTGTATCAGGGCGGCCTTTGACGTGGGAACAATGTGACTCCTGCTGTTTTTAGACCAACAGGGAGTCAGAGGAGAGCACCAGCTGCTGCTGTCATCAGAAGCCTGAACCACATCCCTGCATGCCCACAGTGTGGGCATGCACAGTGTTCGGCACATCAACACGCACGCTAATGCTTTCATTGTAACCCGATTACGACAGCATTCCAGTCTTCGGGCCGGCAGGTAAACACTGTCACTGTCTCATTTCTGGCAAAGTAAACACAGCCAGATTACCATGACAACGCTGGAATACTCATTAGTATTCAAATAAATACAGCAGATCAACGTGACCTAAATCCTCAAAATATTTTAGTGAGGCTTAAACATGTTTCATTTGGATGTTTTTGGAGTGTATGATCGAGGATGTTTTGCTTGGAAAGAACACTGATTGACTCCAGCAGCGTTTCGGCATCTTTCACTTCAGTCCATTGATTTTGTTTAAAGTCACATTGTTACTGTTACTCTCAAAGTCAGTTTCAGCTTTAGGAAGCAGCTGGCCTTTAAAGAAGAAAAAAAGGCCCCAGCAGCAGATGAGTATATTCATCTGCCGCTGTTTATTTGCTGGATGCTCAAATAAGCAACAGACCAGCAGGAAAAGACAGAGCTGTTACTGTAACTACTCAGTTATTACACTGACTTTGAGCCACATTAGCATTTATTGTTTGTATTCATATGGAGGAGTCTTGAATCGGTGGATTTTGTGAACCTAATCATGTTTTCCGTTATCGTCAGAGGAGAGAGTACAAGGATGACGTTTGGACCTGTGGGTACTGATGGTTGTGGGGGGTTGTGGGGGTGGCATCTGTTTCTGTGATTCTCTGGCTGGAAGAGAGGAAATCAAAAGTAAACAGAAAGTTAATGTAATTTTAATGAAGGAGGAAATGAAATGTGCTTGTTCTTTGTTGTCTGCGCTGCTTATACGGCCTTCTTTGTTTTTAATCGAACAATTTCGGCCAAGTTAAATAAGTAAGTTACACAAGGAAAAGAGCCGACGCTTAACGTTTACTCACATGCAGTCGTGTTTCCTTTTTGTGCTCTCAGCAGCGGATCAGACGGTGGATGCAGCATCATGTAAAGACAGAAAGCACAGCAGGAAAACACTGGCATTAATAGAAATCAGTGATGCACAAAGAGCGCAGACCTATTAGTCCGGATGACCTCATTCTGACACTGACAACTTTTCACTGCTGTTGTGTGTTTGTTGTTCCTGGGTGTAACTGTGTTACTATAGCTGAAGTGTCACATGTATAGAACTCCAGCAGCCCCTGTGTGCACGCCATGTTTAGTGTTGTGTCATTTAAATGCGACATTACACTGTAGTGTTTGAACAACTTTTTAAAAATTAGTTCTAACTGCTTTAAAAAAAAAAGTGCAGAATGAAGAGGTAACCTCCTTATGGCGCATGCTAACATGTTACTGTTACCTGAATAGCTCTGACTGTACCCAAGAAACATGAAAGCTGAGTGGGTCTTGGGCTTTTCTCATGGGATAAATGATGGCATATGACTCACATACAGAAAAACACACACACTTGTAATCCCAGATCCCTGCGGCCCCCGTGGTGGGAAAGATGATGTCATTCACCTGTGCTGCTTGCAGGTGATAAAGGCTCTTTTGTGCCTGTGCAAACAAACACAAGTCACTTGTTTCCTGTGTGCAGCTCACATGAGCAAAGCAGACTGAACTGCATGCACATGTGGCTTCCCTTCGTTTGTCTCATTCATCGGGGCTGGAGATCTCACTCCGAAGGGAAGGCTAAGGCGAATCAGGCCCGCTCGCGAGACGTCTGTCTGCTCGTCCAACTGCAAGGAAGCACAAACTCTGACTGGCCTGAGAGTCAATATAAATGTATCAGCTACTGCGACCACGAATGTAGAGCAAACCCATAGAGAAAGCTTACTGCTTAATGAAGTAACATGAAGACCTTTGAAGTACTTGAAGCTGCGTCTAGAGTAATAAGGGATCAAATGTTTTTATTGCTCCCAGGTGGCAATAAAAACATTCATTTTAATCTGATCAACTGAAAATTTGTTTGATAATATACACTAAAATATAAATATTACAGGCGGCATAAACTGGATCCAGCTTTATTACCTGATCTCAAGGACTCTGACTCTTAACAAAGCTTTAAGGCTCCATTATTTTAGTTTGCCGTTCAAATGATGCATATTTCATTTTCACCTGCAGGTCCTTCATAACTCTGTGTGTGTGTTACATTGAGGGAAAGAGAGGAACTCGTCCTGAGAGCCGTTTCTGGACCTCACAGTAGGTGTTAAAAAAAGGTCGCGCCTGCCCTATCACACCATGACATCATTGTAAAACACAACAGGTGCAAAAGATATGGCTGAACCATAAGCCCACAATCATGTGAAGTGGAAATGTGTATCCGCACGTCCAGCATGGTGACTCGTGTACACGCACGTTTGCCTACGAGGCAAAAAGCTGCTCTCAGCCCTGTGAACAGGCACTCAGCTGTGTGCTGCAACCACCTGTCAGTTTATTGTTTATGTGCACATAACGCTGTTATGATATTTTTGAATATTAGTTTTATATTCAGTATTGGTTTTTGAATATTGGCGCAAAGCATATTAGCTGTTTTGCACGCTTTCCTTTTATTTGACCTCTTCTGTAGGAGCTGCTTAATGGAAGAAGGCTTGCAATCGATGGTCCGAATAGATATTTTGTGTAAACTGTGTGAACTGTTAGCAACCAAACTAAAATCCATAGTGGTGCTTAAAGTATGCCTTAAAAATATTAAAGGTTTTCATATGAACACAAACTTGTAATCAGGTTTAATACACTGTAATACAATTTTCATCGTGTGCAGGCTTAAACTGTCCATCCATCCATTTTTGTCTGCTTATCCGGGTGGGGGTTGCAGGGAGCTGGACCCTGGACAGTTTCTCAGCTTTTTGCAGGGCTAAACTGCTCCCCTTGTTTCAATTTCAGAATCGCCAATAAAATGATGACTGAGTGGGATGAAAGTGCAGCAAAGCCTGAGTTCCTCAGATTGTACTTTATTTGGCACTCAGCGCACCAGGAGATAAAAATGTGCAGAGTCAGTAAATCACTCAATGCTGGTGATGTCTTCCTCAAGCAGAGATGATATCAGGGTCTGTCCCCTCTGTGTTTGTGAGTGCCCCCAGTGTCCCCCACCTCCAAGGTTTAGATCATCTGAAGGGTATGAGCTCATATAAACTGCACTCTATATTAGCCTGAGCTGCAGAGTAATGAGGGGCTGATCCAAACACTGATGGGAAAAGACCACCCTCTCGTGTGTGTGTGTGTGTGTGTGTGTGTGTGTCCATTACTGAGCGCTGTGATGTGAGCAAGGCCAAGTTTGGACAACAGTGCCCCCCCCAACCCCTCCGATCCACAGCACCACCCTCTACTTTGCTACTGAGCACGTTAACAGACCCACACAGCACAGCTCTGCAGAACTAGATGTCGTGGCAACTTGTAAAAAGCTGCAAACACTAAAGTGAAAATTAAGCGTGTTTCCATCAGTGCGGTTGGATCGAAATAACGGGGCTCCTAAATGTGAAACTTTCCCGAACCTCACGTCTACCAGGAAAAGTTGTAGTAATGGATTCCTAAGTAGAGAAATAACTGTTGGTGTGGGCAAACCGTGGCCACATTTCTTCATTTTATTTGAAGGCAGGGGAAAAGAAATGAACTGTATTAGAATACGCGTGGGACAAAACACAGGTATGATGCAGACGTGCTTATATTTAGAGCATCTAACATTCTTTGGATGCCTTTAAGACATAGAATACAACTCTGCTCACTGCACATAAATAACTTTTTATTGTATTATCAGCCCCATACCAACCAGCACAGGCCATACTTATAAGTAAATGTCATGTCCAGTATAAAGAAAAGTGCACATCTCACAGCTTAAGCATTTATTGTTTTTTGCTTTGTGAGGATGAGGAAACAGAGGGGCTGACCTGTGTGCAATATCTTCTTATTGCACTTGGCCAAAGGGTAACAGGTTTCACAGAAGCAGAGCCAGCAGAAAGCTGAGTTGAGCTTCCCTGAAGGAAGCCAAATACGGTCTGACAGCTAACATTGGCGTCACTACATCCATTTTTACTGGGGCACGTGCCTGAGTATCGGCTCACTGAGTCCCAGCAAACTCTCAGGTTTGAGTTTAAAAAAGCACCCGTGCTTTAGACTGAGAGTAAGATGAAAAGGTTTTTTTAATGCACATTGTCAAAGCAGTGTAGTTTAATTCAACACACAAGCTGATGTGTGCATCTTGTCCATACACAAGGTGTGCACATTGACGCATCGCTGTGTGCTGTGTGTGTTCCTACAGTATGCGCATGGTAAAAAGGCACGAGATAACTGTATGGTAACACAACGTGACTGTAAACTGAGTTACATCAACATTAGCCTTTGCTAAAATTAAACTTATAGTTTAACTAACTGCCTTTGGATTTGCTGTTAGCATTGTTAGCGTGTGCATGTTCATGTAACAATTATTGCAGAAGTAAGAAGAAGAAAAGTGTCATCTGAGTAAAGACTCACTTCATGCACTTATGGCAACCTTAACTATTTCAAATGTGGTTTATTTAAAGCATAAATATTTTTTTTAATTGCAGGGAATCAAATAACTAAGTGTAACTTTGCCATTGTCATTCCTAGTAACCCACACTACTCTCTACTTCCTTATGGCTCAAAATGGATTTTTAAGTTGGACTTTGGTTTATTTTCTCAGTTGGTGCAATTTGTGTGGACAGGTGTGAGCGCTGTACATGCACTCGGATGTGGACAAAAACAACTGGACCAAGAATCTTGAGTGGAGGTGGTGCCAAACACCAGCCCCAATAAAGCAACCTGACAGGGAATACACTCCAGTTTGTTTCAACCAAACCAAACACCCGCAGTTTGGTTCCAAGAGGATTCATTTGAGGTCTAACAGCAAATGGACCGAACGCAGTCTGCTGTGATAGTGGAGCTATGATTTTAGAAGGAATTGAACACTAAATCTGACTGTTAAGGAAAAGACTTGAGCTCTATAAGCAATGTTAATGGGAGCATTTGTACCCTCTGCAAAAGATGCTGAGTGAATCAGTACCCTGTTACTTATGCTTTATTTATATCCTTCATCTGACTGTAATCATTTATGGTATGTCCTTGTTAGGCAGTGTACTATTACTATTTATTCCATCCATCCATCCATCCATTTTCTTCCACTTATAGCCTCAAAGCACTTTATGTTGTAGGTAAAGACCCTGCAATAATACAGAGAAAACCCAACAGTCAAAATGACCCCCTATGAGCAGCACTTGGTGACGGTGGGAAGGAAAAACTCCCTTTTAACAGGAAGAAACCTTCAGCAGAACCAGGCTCAGGGAGGGGGTGGGTCATCTGCTGATACCTGCTGGGGTGGGAAGAGGGAGACAGGATAAAAGACATGCTGTGGAAGAGAGCCAGAGATTAATAATAACTCATGATGAAATGCAGAGTGGGGTATAAACACACAGAGAGTGAAAAGAGGAGAGTGAAGAAAAAACACTCAGTGCATCACGTCCCCGGCAGCCTAGGCCTATTGCAGCATAACTAAGGGAGGGTGCAGGGTCACCTGATCCAGCTATAATTGTGAGCTTTATCCAAAAGAAAAGTTTCAAGCATAATCTTAAAAGTAGAGCAGGAGTCTGCCTGCCATTCTGCTTCTAAATACCCTAGGAAAGGCAGTGTGGAGACAAAGCAGACGTATCATTTTGCATTCTTGTTCCACAACACACACACGTAGGTGTCGACCCTGAAAGTGTTTGTGTGTGTTTTGGTCTTTCAGGTTCACCCATTACGTGCCATGAACACTGACTCACATGTGCAGCACTTTGGTCACATCAGGTGTTGTGCCTTTGACTGAAGGGGAACACCTGCACTGACATCACTCACTGGGGGTGTGGCCAGAGAGAGTGTGGCAGCAGCACTTAGTGAATCAGTGCTGAATTAAAGTTGTCAAATTTTTAAAGACGTGTGACTGATGTTGTGAAACTGACACACTGTTTATGGTTACTGTTTTGGTGGCGTGGCAATGGAGTGGTTCACCCCGTCACCTCACAGCAAGAAGGTTCCGGGATTGAAGCTTGGCTGGCTCTTTGTGGGCCTGCGTGGGGTCCAGTTTCACACTAACATGGAACATGTAACTGTGGCTCTTTACATTTATGGTAAATGGACTAGTTCTTATATAGCACTTTTCTACTCTGACTGAGCACTCAAAGCACTTATACGACACACGGATTGTATGCATTGTTGCTTCATATATGCATATTTGTTGAGACAATTATTCCCCAGGGTGTTGTTAATACAGTAGCGGGCCTTGCTCTGAGCAGCAGGCTGCTACTGATAGAGGCCAAGATCTTTGGAAATGAAAAGTGCCTTTATAGCCCCCGTTATGAAGCCACATTCCTGACTGATCCAGAGGATATCTGCGTTCCAAGCCCCCCCTGAATTCACAAGGCACAGCAGAACAATAAAGACAAGGAGCGTCACGCCACTGGGCCTGAACCTGACAATCATTCTTAAGCCTTGTGTTTATATAAAATACGTGTTGACATGCGATGGAAGCACAATCCAGAAACTTCTCATGTTCTTAGACATCTATATTTCAGATTGTCCAGTGCAGGTATGAGGGCACCATGGGACTTGAGATGTACGTACAGTGAAACATGAAAATCAGTGGATCTGAGAGCACTTTATATAATTTATTTGAAGGAGCGGTTCGCAGCCAAGTGTGAAGAGGCAGGTATGAGAATCAGCACCTCTAAGTCTGAGGCCATGGTCCTTAGCTGGATAAGGGTGGAGTGGCCCTGCCAGCACACATAGGTGGGCCCCATATAGGATATGTAAGGGCACACATTATGGGCCCCATACGGGTTTGTCCGCAGTTTCCATGGTGGCCCTACATGAATTTGCCGAGATAGATATTAAAAATGTGCTCATTCGGACCCAGATGGTCCATGCATGCATGGGCTATGCATGGACCATGCATGGGCCTAATGGAAGTCAACCACCTGGGTGAAAATGAGCACATTTTCAGGGTCCTTTAATATCTATCTGGGCAAATCCATGTAGGGCCACCATGGAAACTGCGGACAAACCCGTATGGGGCCCATAATGTGTGCCCTTACTTGTCCTATATGGGGCCCACCTATGTGTGCTGGCAGGGTCAGGGACAAGTTTGCTGCCCCGATTTGAGGAGTTTAAGTATCTCAGAGTTTTGTTTGTGAGTGAGGGAAGAGAGGAGGGGGAGATAGACAGATAGATTAGGGCTATGTCTGCAGTGATGAGGACGCTGCACCGTCTGTCGTGGTAAAGAGGGAGCTGAGCGCAAAAGCAAAGCTGTTGATTTACTGGTCAGTCCACGTCCCTACCCTCACCTATGGTCATGAGCTTTAGGTAGTGAACGAAAGGATGAGATCATGAATACAAGCGGCAGAAATGAGCTTCCTCTAAAGGGTGGCTGGCCTCTCCCTTAGAGAGGGGGTGAAGAGTGCAATCATTCAGGAGGAGTTCAGAGTAGATCCGCTAGTCCTCCACATCGAAATGAGCCAGTTGTGGTGGTTGGGGCATCTGACTAGGATGCCTCCTGGGTGTTCCGGGCATGTGCCCCAGGAAAGGCCCAGGACACACTGCAGAGATTATATTTCCCGGTTGCCCTGGGAACATCTTGGGTGACTGTAGAGAGGGAGATCAGGCCTTCTCTGCTTAGGCTGCTGCCTCCTCGTGTCCCACGATGAGCAGAAGAAGATGGCAATGCCAAAGGATCTCGATGGTATCTAACTCTGTCCTTTGCAAGGTCTGTTTTTGTTTTTGTTTTTGTTTTTGTTTTTGTTTTTGTTTTTGTTTTTGTTTTTGTTTGGGGGGGTTGTGGAGATGCCACCTGGATGGGAGGTGGGGGGTTTACAACATGTGTAAGAAATACTTACTGTAACTTGAATGTTTTTGAGATGCAAAAATAATAAAGTTTAAAAAAGAACAGAAAGAAATGGCAGTGTAAACCTTGGCAGATTGATAGATGTCAGTGACTTTGTTTCTCATGACTCTCATTAGATCGCGGTAGCGTGTTGCTTTTTGAGGTTTATAGCCTTCTTCATTTAGTGCGACAGGCTCTGTTTAAGTGATTTCTTGGTTCAGATGCTCTGGCAGTAATCAGGCCTGTGTGTGGCTTGTGAAACTGAGCTCAGCTTTCCAAACAATGTGTTTAATCACAGTTAATTCATGATTTTAAAATGAGGCAGTTACTTTTCCCCATAGGGCCAAATAGTTATATTCCCCTTAATAGATGAAATTATTATTTAAAAATTGCATTTTGTATTTACTTGGGTTAACTTTTTATAATATTAGCATGCGTTTGATGAGCTGAAACATTTAAGTGTGACAAATATGCAGCACAATAAGAAACCAGGAAGGAGCCCCCTTCAACAGCTCAGTTGGGAGAGCAGAGGACTGTAGAGGCTTGATGCTGAAATCCTTAGGTCACTGGTTTGAATCCAGCTCGAAGGAGCAACTTTTAGGGCAGTGTGGCCTATAGCAGAACAAGAGGATTCATCACTGGGAGGATGCTGGTTCAAATCCTTGGGCTGGCATCACTGTGGCGCTGGCCTTTTATGGAGTCCATCATATCTTCAGACCAGGAGCGACATGTTTAGCCGCATGTTCTCCTTGAATCGCTGACTGTCTGAGTGGTGTCCAGAAAACAACGTGGGCTTCATTGATAATTGGGCAAGTATCTGGGGAAAACCTGGTCTTGGCATCCATCCCACTTTGGATGGAGCAGCTCTCATTTCTAGAAATCTGGCCAAATTTATTAACCTTACTAAATCCTGACTGCCCGGAGTTGAGACCAGGAAGCAGAGTTGCAGTCTTACATGCCTCTCTGCAGCTTCTCTCCTCCTGCCATCCCTCATAAACCCCATCCTCATAGAGACGGTGCCTGCTCCCAGACCACCAAAAAACAAACCTAAAATCAGCAAAAAACTATTTAAGCATAAAAATTCCAAAGCAAACAATATAGCTTCCTCAACTTCACCACAGAATAAAACAATTAAATGTGGATTATTAAACATTAGGTCTCTCTCTTCTAAGTCCCTGTT
>VUQK01025872.1:4988-33247 GCA_015106715.1 Bujurquina vittata
GCTGCAGAGAGAAAACCCCCAAAAAACTGCTGATTAGGACGTGTTTCATACAGAGTAAAAAGGTGTGTGTGTGTGTGTGTGTGTGTGTGTGTGTGTGTGTGTGTGTGTGTGCGTGCGTGTCCAACCTGACAGGAGGCGAGTCTGACTGCTCCTTCTGCTCAGCAGGCTGCACAGGAAGAATCGACTGAAACCAAAGAAATCAAAGCATCAGTAACATAAACTGTGAGCTGTTTTTTCAAAACAGCAATATAAAAGGATTTCGGATGCACACTCAAGAAGGTAACGCGGGTGCGAACAGACAGCAACACTCAGTGATGCCACCTTGTGGTCAAAGTTTTAATATAATTTTACAGAAGGCTGTTAACAATAAAGTTCCCAATAAAGTTTCACTCCAATTTAATTTTCCTATTTTTTATTGTGGTAATATTTAATTTTTCTATCATTTATGATTCAGGAGTTTTGGACCTCCCTGAGCTTCAAACCTGTCTGGACTAAACTGAAAGAGAAGGAAGAAGTGTGAGTCTGGTGAAGGTTAAACAGGCCAAAGCACCCAGAATGTTCTAGTTTAATCTACAAATCTGCAAGTGTTCAGATATCTCGTTGATCTGATCGGCCCGCTGCTGTTCTTGGCGCTGTTCACATCGGTAACAGCTCAAAAAAAACTACAGAGTAAAGTTTCAAGCAGCTGATATCAGCCTTTACTTTCACTAATTACATCCTGAAAACAGAGACAGCCTTTGGTGGTTTAGCAATTCCAAAGAGTAAAATGAAGTTTAAGGATTTTAACAGGAAATCTTTGGCTGAGAATGAAAGGTTCAGTTTTCAGTTCAGGCTCCTGAGTGGCGTCTGAACCTTTTTTGTTTTGATTAATCAGCAAATTTGATCATTAAAAACTGGAGCTGTACCTCTGAGTCTGACAGGCTGAGGTCCTCCAAGGCAGGTTTTGATTGGCTTCCCTGATCTGGGACGGGCTCTGGTTGGGGGTCGAGGTCCAGCAGACACTGTGATGTGTTGATGAGGGGGGTGATGGTCTGATCCTTACTATCGCCTGAAGGTTGCTCCGAGGGCGAGGGACTCGGGTCATCCAGGACGATCAGGACTTCCTGCTTCTGGGTAATAGAGTGGGATTAGAAACGCAACCAGGACTGTGTTTGTGTATCTATGTTTGTGTATGTGTGTGCGCGTACCACGTAGCTGTTGTACAGAGGGTGTCCAGGTTTAGGGCGGGGAGGCAGAGGTGGGCCTCGCTTTGGTGCCTTTTGAGTCTGTGTTTGATTGGCTGTTGAAAAAGGAGGAGGGGCGGGAGTAACTTTAGATGGAGGAGGAATCTGGCTCCCTGAGGAGGTGGAGCTGATGGCTGGAGGTGGCGGTCGCCCGGGGACGGATTTTATTGGTGGTGGACGAAGGGGGAGGGGCTTCCCACTAGAAGGGCTGAAGGTGAAAAGAAGGAAGAGTATGGGTTGGGTGAAGGTAAACAGGAGGTTCTTCAAAAACAGTCAAAGAAACCTGTTTCTGCTGGACTTTAGTCTAGACCACTGTAGCAGGAGAGCAATAATTTACACAATGCTGTGGAGTAAACTCACAACCCTACATATTTCTATTCTTCTCTGCAGCTTTAAGTCACTGATTACATCGCCTAAACGAGGGGTCTTGAACCTGCAGCTTTAGAGAGGACAGGAAAGCTGGGGAGATGAGCAATCAATGGCCTTTTGGCGTGGCCTCTGCATTAGCCTTACAGGACATGGATCAGCTGCTCAACCCAGTGAGCTAAACCGGCAGAAACACTTTTTCTCTCATTATCATTTACAAGTTTATGTTTTAACAAGTCTGAAAGAAATCAAACATCATAAATTCAGCTGTTTTTGTCTCTTCTACCTGGATCACTATTTTTCTTCTAAATAAAATTTTTTTTTAAAAAATTGCTGGAACAAGAATAATCTGAGACTGCAGCTCGACCCAGAGGCACCACTGCCTGGAAAACCTATTGCTGTGCAGCTAACTTCCTACAGCTTGGCTCTCTTTCTTACCGTGGAGGGAGAGAAGGGTCGGAGGAGTTTGGATTTGCAGCACTGGCAGTCTCAGCTTTGGTTTGGACGGCAGGGCCCTTCCTCAAGGCCGGAGCCGGGGCCGGGTTCGGGGGTTTGGCTGGGGCCGGTCCTGAAGGCTTAGGGGCTGTCGTAGGTTTGGACGGGACTGGGTTTGGATCCAGAGGAGTCGGTGAGGCTCCAGCGGGTTTGGGGACGAGATTTGGGGCTGGAGGTAAAGAGCAACTGTCACACACTTTAACACAGACATCTAATCACACCATTGAAATTAAAGCTCGTTACATAATCTGAGTGACCCGATTAAAGCAAACTGGTAACAAATGGCACAAGAAAGGTGCAAAAAAGTTAAAGACAAAACAAGCGTCTCAACAAATATGAGACTACTGTGCACGGCCAATGTTTAAAGATTACATGTTAAAGGCCGACATTTAGTTTTAATCCAGTTTACACATTTTAGGGGTGATGGGGCCACGATAATAAGGAAAACAAGACTCACTGTAATATTTTCTTCAGATATATAAATTAAACATCAGTCACAGTGCTCTCGCTCTCTCTCTCTCTCAAAAAAAAAAAGGATATTAAATAAAAACAGCTTTGTAAGAGTCACACTGGTGGGGGTGCCCTCTGCTGATGTCTTAGTGGACTGATTTCTAACATAGTGGAAGTGATCTGAACTCTCCCTGTTTACACTGCGATGCTTCAAATATAAAGTTTGCTTTTCTAATTAAAGCTAATTTATTAAATTATTGGTCACCATCTAAAGTGTAGCTTAAGTTCCAGTTAAACTCTAGTTCTTGATTGCTTGTGTATGAAAGCAAACTGCTGTAAGACCTGAAATGTCCTTTGTACGACTGCAGCGCCCTCTGCTGGCACTGAAAGTCTGTTCAAATACCTGTACCTGTATCCGAGACGTAACGGAGACGTGGCACTCTGATCTAAAAGAGAATCACAACTTCTAGACACTTTAAAAGACACTTTAAGCCCTTATTTTGGGGGTAAATGTCACAAACTCTTTAAGTAGTTTTTTAAAAAAATTAATTTGAAAGGTGCTTCTATAGTTAAAGGGTTTTTTTTCCTTTGAGAAACTGACCACTCCACATACAAGTAATTTGTGTAATGTTTTTTTTTTAAATCCCCTATCAAGCCTCAGTTTTCCATCTCTATCCTATCCACCTCGAGTCTGGATGAGCCATTAATTCCGACATGCTTAGATTCTCCGAGCTGCTCGAGCCAGCCTGGCCTCTGATTTGCTTCCTCAGTACGTTGTTTCCAGGCACTGACTTCTGTTTTTCAAGCCATCCACAGACTCTGTTGTTGTGGTGAGACTCCAGGAGACTGGCAGGCTGCTCAAACCATGTGATGCCAGATTAGCCTGTTGTTAATGGGACAGGTTCGTTACACATATTTGAGGCCACATGGCTGAGTGAATAACTGCATGGCAACTTTATTATGCATTTAAGGTACGAGCCTGTTCTTAGTGTATCTGTAGTCAGTGTTTGCCCTCCTCTTTCCTTCTAGCGCACTGACACGACTTAGGGGGATAAATGATGACCACATTTCAATGTAACGCACATTACGACTTTGCATTTCTGCAGAATCATGATCCTTCCTTGCAGCACGGTATCAAATATCCTGAGCAGGGACAGGACTCCAGAACAGGTTCCAAATGGTTGAGTGCACCTGAACTGCACCTCTCCAAGCTTATTAGTTCCTTTTTCCAATGCTGGCATGTGTTTTTCTGACAGCTAATTGCCAAACAATGATGTCAAACTCAGGTGTTGGTGGAGCGTTTGCACACCTGAGTCACACACAAGCTCTGTTTCTGCTGTATTCAGTCGGTGGCCAAAGGAAAACCAGAATCAGTGTATTTTTTAAAACAAGTGTTGTTAAATTAAGTTAATATCTTCAAGCACTGTAAACATTTATTTTTGTTTAGGTAATAGCCAGAAGTGACAAAAAACTGCTGTCATGTTACGACATGCAGAGCCAGACCTCTAAGCAGAACTGATGAAGCTGCTGGTATGAATCAAGAGTAGGATGAATACATTTAATGAAAGGCTATTAACTGATCACTGGTTTACACAACTTCATGCTGCAGCCAATAAATGGCCTGGCTGAAAATACAACACACTCGAGTACACACACACACACCAAATTCTGGTTTGTCAAGCGCACAGCGCATAACAACAACAGTAGGTCTTGTTTTTCCTCACACAATCACAGCCTTCTTTCACAATGTTTGGATTGCATAATTTAACTCCCTCCCTCCTTCTCTGTTTCTGCTGCACACACAGACACACACACTCGCATGCAAAAACACGCAAACCACAGAAAATCTCTCTGCACGTTTGCATATTTCTAAGCAGATTTGTGTCTCTAAGCTCTCAAACCCTCCATTGTGCTGCTGCTCAGAGTTCACTCACACACACACACACACACACAAACTCTTGTCTTACCACTCGCCCTGCGTGGTGCTATCAGTGCTGCTGGCTTGTTCGGGACGCCTGGACGAGCACTTCCGGCTTTCACTGAAACCACAAAGGTCAGAAAATAAAGTTGGTGATGACGGTCGAACTCTTCTGCTGCTGATGCTGCCTGGTGTCTGATTTCTGTTTGTTTAACCTGTTTTGGTTAGATTTTTTAAATTGCTATTATTATTTTTGGGGCGGTTGTTCTTCTTTATTGTAAAATGCAGTGAAGAGGAGACGGCAAAGGGCATCAGGTCAGAGCTGAACTCAGGCCGCTGCATTTAGCCTTGCTGCATACGGTTACCTGCTCAACTGTAGAGGAATTTCTGCTTATCTTGAACATAATTATAAATAAAAATTTTAATCATGTCGGATTTATTGTTTACTGACTTGTTGATGAGATAAAAGAAAACGTGACTCTTTGTCAGCACAGTGTGGGACAAAGAGTCAAAACTACTGAGAAAATAATCAGCAAATTAAACAATAATGAAAACCTGGTTAATTTATAACTCTGTAAGAGTGCGCGTATTCACTTTCGTTGCATTTGCTATATATGTGGAAGCTGTCAGTATCTTTTACAATAATAACCCCCCAATGCACTTCTACTTATTCATTATAGATCACTGAACAGTTAAACAAACAAAGAAAACAATGTTAGGAATATTTTCCATTTTTTTCATGTTCCTGGACACAAATTCACCGCCAGAAACCACATTTTTGTTTATAGGAACACAATTTTTTATGAAACCGGTTTCACATCTACTGATTCATGTTTAGTAAATTATGAAGTGATGATGTAAAGAGCAGAGGCAGTGAAGGTAGATGAGTTTAGATACCCGGGCCAGCTGTCCAAAGCAAGAGACAGTGCAGAGGAGAGGTGAAGAAGAGAGTGCAGGCAGGGTGGAGACGACAGCCGCAAGAGTGAAAGGGAAGGTTTGCACGATGGTGGGACCTGCTATGATGTATGGTATGGAGACAGTAGATGTTAAGGTTTTCTCAGGGAGTGACAAGATTAGAAATGAGTTCATCAGAGGGACAGCTCAGGTTGAGCAGTTTGGAGACAAAGTCAGGGAGGCAAGGCTGAGGTGGTTTGGACACGTGCACAGGAGGGATGGTGGATATACTGGACAAAGGGTGTTGTATATGGAGCGGCTCGCCAGGAGGAAAAGAGGAAGAGCACAGAGAAGATTCATGGACGTAGTGAAGGAGGACATGGGGAAGGCTGGTGTGGCAAAGGAGGATGCTAGGATAGGGTGAGATGGACACAGATGATCCACTGTGAGAGAGTGAGAGAGTGAGAGAGTGAGTGAGTGAGTGAGTGAGAGAGTGAGAGAGTGAGAGAGTGAGAGAGTGAGAGAGTGAGTGAGTGAGTGAGTGAGTGAGTGAGTGAGTGAGTGAGTGAGTGAGTGAGTGAGTGAAAGAAAGAAAGAAAGAAAGAAAGAAAGAAAGAAAGAAAGAAAGAAAGAACAGTGTGGAGCCACGGGGGTTTGAAGGTGGAGCGAATCACTCACATCAGGGAAGACTGTCTGAGTCCCTCATGCACACATTCTTAATAAAACTTCTTGGTTAGGTTTAAAAAAAAAGATCATAGATGGATGTGTTTTTTGATTAAAATACCACAGTTTGCACTTTTTTCATTTATTTGTGACTATTTCACAGACGGACATATCAGAGGTCTGCAGTCAGGCTTGGCAGGAACTCTCAAAGTAAAACACCTTTCAGCTCAGGCTAAAGGCTCAGGGATTAGTCATTTTACCAGGGAAAACACATTTACAGTTTTATAAAGGAGGGAGAAACGTCCTGTTAATGATTAATACTGGACCTTTTCACAGGTAGCAGTGATTCCAAAGTCAACACCTGAGCTGATTTAGGGACTGCCTGCTCCTTCAGCATTTTGGTTAACAGCACATTACATTCAAAAGGTGTCATTAAAAAAAGCCAGTCGGTCCGTTTGTCTGCATCAGACTCTGGATCAGGCCGGAGCAGAAAGGACTTCGCTGGCCGGGGAGGAAGAGTCACTTCCTCCGAAGAGTGGTTTTCAGTCTTTTCTTCTCTTCCAGGGTGAGCTGAGGCGTTTGCTCATTGTGAAGTCTGAGATTACAATGAATCCCTATTCAGCAGTGACCGAGGAGGCACTGACGTCACTGTAAATCCCCGACTGAGGTTTCAGGGCAAACAGCGGATAGTATTTCAAATGTCAACATTAGCACAGGAAGGCTTTCTGTTTTTTTTTGTTTTTTTTTTCAAAAATTGCTTCAGCAAACAAATCCAAAGGAGCTCCACTCTCATTCAGGCGATCCTTTAAGTGCCCAAACACCTAAAACTTTCCTCAAATACTGACCTAGTAAATGGTAATTGGACTGATGAGAGGCGTGAGCTGTAAAACAAAGCTCCAAGGTAATGAAGTCTAATGTTAATGCAGCAAAATCTTTAACTAAGCGCTTTATGCTCACAGTGTCTAATTTACAGCTAAAAAGCTGCAGTCTTGGACTCTAGTAGAAAAGCACTGCATGATTCACATTTTAAAAAAAAAACTTTATTTATCTAGCTATCGCAAACAAGCTGGTTATTAACAGTTGGGTGGGTGGGGGCTACCATGCCGGAGATGACATCATGACGGTCCAATAACTGAGTGTCTACAGCCACCCTGGCCTCATAGTAAAACTAAATAAATAAATAAATTTATTCCTCTTCACGGACACAAATCGTGGCATTTTTTTCAGCTTTGAGCGGCACATATTTTGTCCTGGCTTTCTAGAGAGGACGCTGTAAATTTGAACGTAGCTAATTAGCTCTTATTTTTGGCATGTTATCTATAGGCCGTCACACTTAAACTGTGAGTAGAATTAAAAGCAAAACGCTCCCATTTACTATCAGTAACAGTGGTAATAGCAGATGATCTCAGTGCAGCTCTGTAAATCAGTCTGAAATTCAGTCAATGAAACCGAGCTTATCAGCAGCAGCTGCACAATCAGGTTATCTGCCAGATAAGCAACACGCTTCCCTCTTGTAAATATTTGTGAACTAAACTGAACTTGCAGAAACCCAGAGGCTCACCAGCCAAATGAGAGAACCCTCTTCATATAGGCCAAAGATTCTGTGTTCAGTTCACTGCTGAGCTATGTCACAAAAACAGGAAATGTAGGTTAATGCAATCTAAAACCTTTTCTGCAAAAAAAAGCTGTACAGCAGCTGAAGCTTCACGCGGTCAGTCCCAGCAACAACTGGGTGCTCTGTTAATTTAGCATAGATATTCAACTGATTTTTGATACAGGAGATCCCAATCAACGTAATGAACTCAATTCATCAACTGGCAGCCTTCTTAAATTACATCAAGTAGAGAAGCTGGTCTAATCAAGATCTGTATTGAATACTGAGGAGCAATAAGCCTGTTTTGCTATGACATAATGTACCTATAACTTATACCTGTAAGTACAGTATTTTTTATTTTAATTTGGCAGGACATCCACGTATTTTATTACCTACCTAAGTGTTTTTTAGCTCTTATTTTGAAAGACAAGTCACTGCAAACCAGCTAGACCTGACCCTTCCCATTTCATTGACTTAGCAAACTTTGCTGCTGTGGTGATTAAGATTAGATCAGATTAAGGCACCAGAGAGTCATTATTATACTGAGATGTTGAACCATCTTGTACTTGTGATGCAATAGGCCTAGGCTGCTGCTGGGAGTGGGGGGTGTTTCCCATGATGCACTGAGTGCACTCTCTGTGTTTATACACCACTCTGCATTCAATCAGCTGAGCCTGGTGCTGCTGGAGGTTTTTTCCTGTTTAAAAGGGAGTTTTTCCTTCCCACTGTCACCAAGTGCTTGCTCATAAGGTGTTGTTTTGACTGTTGAGTTTTCTCTGTAATTGTATTGTATTACATTACATTACAATAAAAAGCACCTTGAAACGACTGTTGTGATTTTCCGCTGTATAAATAAAATTTAATTGCATTATTTTCCTGCTACAATACACATCATTAAAGAAAAAAGAACCCCAGAGTAAATTGTAGTCATTCCTCAGAGCTGCCTGCAGGGGCCAGCAGGAATTGAAACCTCTTGAAAACTCACCAGTTTGGTTTGTGGCGTTCTGCGTCGCTTCGCTTCCAGTCTGATTCTCTGTCTGTGATGCATTGCCGACCTCAATCAAGGGTCGTGGGGGTAGAGTCGGGGTAGCGCAGCAATCTGTGGCGCTCTTGTCCGGGTGTGGAGCACCCACGACGCTGGCCCTGGGGGTGACTGGAGGTCTGGGTGGGGGTTTAGGGTCACTAAGACTGGAGTTTAGTTTGGGTGGAGGAGGCCTCGGGGCTGGGACAGGAGCAGGGGCGATGGTTTCTATAACAGACACAGGTTTGGGTGTCATTGTGGGTTTTTCTGTGGTTTTAATGGGCGGTGGCTCCAGATCTGGGGCAGATTTCGGTGGTGGTTCTGCAGCAGCTTCAGCAGAAGGGGTTTCAGCTGAGTCTGTTATGGCTGCTGTCAAACCCCCTTCTTCCCAGAATCCCTTGCTGGACGGTTTAGGCCCGGGTGAAAAGTTTTTGGGCTTTGGGGCAATGGTGGGAGGGGCAGATTTGGCTTGTTGCCCCTGGAGACGAGGACGGGGTCGAGGCTCGGGTTTCTTTGTGGTCCCACTTTGTCTGTTATTGCTGTTTCCACAGCTCTCACTGCTAACCTGCTGCTGCTGCTGCTGCTCAAAGGCTTGTATTCTCGCTTTCAGAGTCGCCATGTCCTCCCCGTCCTCTTCCTCACTATCAGATTGGCTCAGCCCGCTGCTGTCACTGCGGTTTTCGGGGAAGCCCCAGTCGTCCGAGCTGAAGGCCTCGAGCAGCTCTTGAAGATACTTCCCTTGAGTCACTTGCTGGTTAGCGGAGTCACTTCCTCCACGGCTGGCTAATGTGGCCAAACCGTCCTCCCGCAGCTTCACCAAAGTCTGAACTTGAACCTCGTTGCTGATTGGCCGGAGGCCTGGCTTAGATCGAGGGCGCGGTCTGGGACGCTCCAACGGGACTTGAGAGGAAGCGGAGGGAGGGGGAGGAGCCACACTGACAGGAGCAGAACACTGATCCCACTGCTCAGTTTGAACACTGGAGTTCGAGGTTAAAGTTGAACATGGATCAGAGGGGGGGTCACAGCTTTGTGTGTCTGTGGAAATGTGTGCGTCACTGCCGAGGTGGACGAGTGCTGATTGGCTGGCAGTGCTGGCAATGTCATTAGCTTGAGATGATTTAGGAGGCTGGGGGAAAGGTGGGCGAGGCGGTCTCCCGGCTTTTCCTCCTGCACACACAGAGAAGTTACAATTACTTGATTAATTATAAAACAAAACTATAGCTAGATTATGGCTGGGTGATGTGGACCAAAAAGATAATTTTCTTCAATTTTCAGGCATTCCCCTGAAATGTAAATCAGTGGGTGGTGTACCACTCCCTAAGTCCTGAGCATGGACTGTATATGGTGACATTACCTGTTGAATTTGGCATTTTGGGGCATTGTGGTTGTCACGGTATGTGTTTTTGAATGAAATGGTGGAGTGCTAATTCATCAACTAAAGTTAGTTAACTAGCAAGCTCCCTCAACAAACTGTACTGAGTGCTGTGACACCTCCCTGAGATTTAGGAGCGATCTGTGTGTACAGAGTGAGAGCTGATGTGGAGCTACACAAGTGCAAACAGTGGCACTGCTTAACTCTACACTGTACTGATACATTTTTAAAACTTTTTCTTGCCTTGTGGCTCTGAAGGAGAAGTGGCAGATCCCGAGTCAGTCTGCGTGGCGATGGTTACAGTAGACACTGGATGTGAGGGGGACGCGGAGGGAGAGGAAGAGGAAGACGTGGAGAGAACCTGCTCCTGTGTCTTCTCCCTGATCACCTCCTCGTAGGAAGGAGGCGGCTGAGGGAGAGAAAAAAAAATGCAAATATATTAGACATAAATACAGTGGAAACTTAGGTGGGATTATGAAGGACATTAAAATAAACTTTCTGAAATACAGAAACAAAAAAACCCTCACCTGTATGGCTGGAGGAATTGTGGGTCCCCAGATCTGTGCAGCTGGAGGAGGGGGAGGTGGAAACCCTCCAGAAGCTCCAGGAAACCAGGAAGTGGAAGCCAGAGGCTCCGCTGACAGGATGGTGATTTCCGGACGCCTGGAAACACACCACAAATTATAAGGTTATAAACAGAAACATTAAAACAGGAAAAAAGCAGGCAGGATGCTCTGATAGCCACATATGCACAAAGTTATATATGTGCTGTTTAAGATTATATAATAAATAATTATTTTCAGAAACAAAAAACATTTCTTGATTTTGACTTTGTGATGATTTTCTGCTTGTGTTTGTCTAAAATCAGCAAACTATCTTTAGGTTTTACAGAGTTGTAGTGCTAGAAATAAACCCAGCAGCTGGATATGATCTGCTTTTTTTAAGAGAATTAAATGTGTATTTTTCAGATTTATTTAGCATTTTATAGACCAAACTCTTTAATGAGTTAATTAGGAAAATGGCCTAAAGATTAAAATACAACTACTCTGATTATTGTCACATTAAAAATCTCATTTAAAACATGCTGACCAGAATGGTCAATTTAGCTTTCCACTGAGCCTTTCAAGGCGTAAATATTATGTTTCATTCTGAATTCAAACTCATGAGGAATTAAATATATCCCTGATTAACTCAGACCACCCATCGGCCAAGACTTACGTCAAATAAAGTACCCAAAAATAAACTGTTTAACTTCCTTAGAGGTCATCGTAAATGTTTTTTAAAAGATATCGTTAAGTAAGAAACAGACACACGCATGTAGCTTAAAGATTACACAGTGCTTTATAAACGTTTATGCTGGCTCAGATCCGAGAACCATCCAAGGGTTTAATGTGGAGCAGGAAGCAGCTCAATGATAAGCTTCCCCTTTCAGAGAAACACATGCACCCCTTACACAAAGTTTGTTTACTCTAAAAACAAAGCTTAATGCTTGTTTGTTAACTAAACCGTTTAATGTTTTCCTGATAGGACAAAGGGATTAAAGGGAACAAACACAATGAACAGAATTCGGAGCTGGTTTTGACTTTTCATTTTATAGTTTGAAGATGATTTCTCACCAGTTAGCAGAATTCAGTTAGTGCGTGCTCCTCACGAAACATCTGCATGTTAAATCTAATCCAGTGATGATGACAATGGTGCAGCAGAGTCATACCTCCTGTCCCTGTCCCGGTCCCGGTCTCTGTCTCTGTCTCTTTCCCGTTCCCGTTCCCTCTCCCTGTCTCTGTCTCTGGGCGTGTCAGACAGAGAGGTCGGCCTGGAAGAGGCTGATGGAAAACAGAAACTGGTTAAATAAAAGCAACTAAAACAAAGCAGAAGAATTACCACCAGAAGGAAGACCACAGTGTTGACAGAGTCAAAAATAGTCAGATGAACCAAAAAGGTATTTTTATCACTGCTGAGTGCCCCCCCGAGAATCAGCCCTCAAAGCATGCAGGGGTGGATGGAAATTTGGCACTTTCTTTCCCAGCTTTTTTGAGCACTCAAAACAATAGAACAAGAAGTATTGACTTGAAGTTTTCAGAACTAAAGCAAAGCAAATTCATCCCAGTCACTGTACACACTTTGTAATTAAGTGACTTCTTTTACGTCTTTCCCCCTTTGTGTTCATTTGTATCTGGCACAGCTGTTTAGGTTTGAGAGTGAATACTCACTTCTCTTGATGACCGCTCTGATGGATGACAGAGGTCCCTGGCTGCACAGAGAGGAGAAGGAAACATTGAGTCACATTATTTCTCCTCTGGAGCTGCCACCTCCTCCCCCTCTCCCTCCGATATCCAGTGACAAACATCGCTCGGGCGTCCCAGCCAGTCCACACTACTGGAACTCCACACGCTTCTTTTTTTTTTTTTAAGCCTTTCAAGTTCCACTTTGCTTCATATTAAAGCTCTCAAATTACAAACAGTACAGGGAACAGGCCAAAAATACACTATATTGCCGAAAGCGCTCACTTGCCCGCCCAACTAAATCATTGGATTCAGGTGTTCAAAGCACTTCCATGGACACAGGACCACCTAGGCATGCAGACTGCTTCTACAAACAGCAAAAAAAATGGATCGCTCTCAGGAGCTCAGTGAATTCCAGAGTGGTACCGTGATAGGATGCCACCTGTGCAGCAAGTCATGAAATTTCCTCACTATTAAATATTCCACAGTCCACTCTTAGTGGTATTATAACAAACGGGAATGGGTTTCTATCTTTATGACTAATGGTGAGAGCTGCTGTTTACATGACTGTTTTACTGAAGGTCCATTAATGGTGCTGCATTAATGATTTTGACCAATCATAGAACATTTACATGACTTGACTTTCTTGTTACCCTGAAAGTGCCTAACTTATTGACCGAATTGACAAAAAAAAAAAAGATAAGGTAATGCACATTAAAGTGGAGAAAACTGCACATATCTACAAATTCAGGACATTGGTTGACTGCCTGTAAAGAGTGAAAAACAAGCCTGATTTCAATTGGTCCCTGTTCGAAGTGGTCTCCTTGCACAGTGGTACCTGGAGTCCCCTCCTGGAGTCCCGATGCTGATTTCTGGTCTAAATGATGACCATTTAAATTCAATTCATCTCAGGAAAATGACAAAGTGGTAGTGAACCAAATCTGGTCAGAAGGGTGGGAAGGAAGCGATGACTGCGTCAGTGTGGAGAAAAAATCGTCTGTTGATGGTTGTGTCACCACTTTGGAGCATGCTACAACAGAGCTTCATGTTGACCATTAGGGCTGAATTCACATGATTTACCCACACCATATATGCTAAATAACAAAAAAAAAACAAAAAAACACCATAAACCGTATATTCTAACTGCACAGGTTAGGCCTTAGGGTTCTAGCCAGCAGTATGGCAAGTTAAAGCAAAACTATCTGACTGACCCCTAAGCTATGGGGTACAGAAGAAGTCACTTATAATAAATCTTCTTCACTACTGCTGTTGTAAATGGTTTCATCTGTTAACTGTGCTTTTTTATCTTTGGCAACCTCCTGGAGCCCACCCAAGGATCCAATCTGGCCCACTGGATGGACAGATGTGTGGAAACTCCAGATTTATCAGATAAAATGTTGCTCCTGCTGTCTGGATACCAGCATCCCTTCACAGGAGTGTTTACAGATCTCAAGTTGTTTGGATCACAAGTTATATACTGCTGCTGCTTCTTTCTAAAATTAGAACAAATTAATGTTAAACAGTCTTTGTTCTTTTGCAAATCCATAAATTTCATTACAAACTTTTTACTGGACTGACCCACTCTGAGGTCAGTTTGGACCATATGTGCTACACAGCAAAGAATTTGCAAAAAGCACAAAAATCCTGGATTAAAAAAAAATGTAGGAAAATTCCCTGGCATTCCCAAACTGGGAGTGTGTTTATCAAGTTCATAGACTCCATCTGTCAAAGTGGCTCGCAGATATTTCAGAGAAGCTGTGTCGAAGCTTTTCCTGTTTAAATGGAAAAGGAGTTCCTGACATAGGAAGGTTACTGAGCCAGACTCACCCAGACGACAGCAGGACGACGGGATGGTTCTTTATCTCTTTCTCTCACTCTTTTCGTTATAGATCAGCCTGTGTTTTCCTTCTCTGAGTCTTCTGACTCTCTCTGCTGCCCGCACTCTCTCTTTCTTTCTGCCACGGAGCTGCTAACTATGAACAGATACACATGACTCACCCCTGACACTGCCCAAACACACTGCTTTACTTTAAACGCTGGTGGAAAAAAATGCTTCTTTTATCCTCCTCTTTCCATTTCTCCCTGTTTACTTGCAAAGAAAGGTTGAAGAAAACAGAAGGCATTTATTAAATTACAGCAAACTGCGCCTCTCGTCAGCCGTTTATCGCACTGTTTACACTTTGTTCAGACCATCAGAGGTGTCGGTTTGACTTAGTGGTCATTTTTAAAGCTTTGATTTATAGTTTTAAATCGGAGTCGATGGGAACAATGTGCCTCTTTGTTAATGTAGCTTTTCTATGTTTGGAAAATGTTTTTACGGCTTCTTTTCCCATTACATCACTTTGGGGCGTGTGCGACTGATTGCTCAGCAGTTCAGGCCCCCAAAAAACATGTAAATGCTGCAGTGTCAAACTGACTAGTGTTTGTAACGGTTCACAAGGGGCCGGATTCCTGATTGGATTTCAGGAAGCCTGCTGGCACAGAGATAAATGCTACAATAAAGAACATGGCAGATGCTTTTGGGCAACAGCTAATCCATAGATGGCTGTCCACAGATCAGTCAGTACATAAACTTACATGAAATAAAGCTTTAAGATATTCTGCGGCTCTTTTTCCAACACCAGTCGAAGCAGTGTTTTGGCTTGACGTGAACTCACGGCGATGTTATAAAATCAGGAATGAGTTGTCGACCTGCTTCTTCATGCATAATGTTAGCCCAGTCCCTGGCATAACACATGGTCAAAGGAAAGGTGGAAAAGAGAGAGATGCAGCTAATGTTTTCATTATCTGCTAAAGAGATGTAGGCAGGTTGTTTTTTTACATCACTGCCTGGTTCTGTATGAAGGTGTATACGCTCTGATAGGTGTATCCCTACCCAGTTTGTATCAGCACCCTGTAAAAGAGGACAGATTGAATACTCTATTTATCGAGCCTGGATCTGTCTGGTGAATTCTCTTCAGATATCTGGTATCAATAGTAATTTCTTTCAATCATGTAGAGAAAATATGATATGGTGACATCATAGTGTCAACCTCAGAGTCGTGGGATGGAGGCACACTTCCGGTCTGACTTATCAGTTTTCGGTCCTCCCCCTGAGAATACCCAGGGCTGCGTGAAGCAGGAAGTTTTTCATTTTAAGCACAGACTCCCTTCTTTTACTCATTCCTGTAAACATATTCCTGGTGATTTTATGGGCTCAATCGCTAGTTCCAACTATTATTGATTATAGCATGATATTCAATCACAGCCACATTAGTGTCCAGCAGGGTGATAAAGCAACACATCCTCTAGCACAGGGCTACAAGTCACTACTGTTTGAGCATACCCCCCGTCTCAGCTGATTATTAGAGGAACTGCAGATTTTAGTACTTCCCTGATTTGACGTTTTTATCAATGAAAAGCTTGAACCTGAATATAACCTGCTACTGCACTGTTCTTTCTATACCAATCCACTAACAAAGAGAAATCTTCATCAGAAAATCACTTTTAAAATTTTGTTCTGTTTCAGGTAAAGAGACTTGTCCACACATCCGTCCTTCAACACACACAATAAAGTCCCAGAGAGTCCTTAATGGAGATTTTTTTTTTAAATCAACCTTCTCACAATCACTTTGAATTCTTTGTTCAACGTCTTTTAAGTGAAATAAGCTCAACAAAAGCAAGGCTTTGTTCCTCATAAACACACACGCACACACACACACTCCTTAAACCCAGAGACTTCTCCAGCTAGTTGCCATGCCCACCGGCCAACAGCCAAAATACTTTCAGGAGTGTGTCAGGACCACAGACAAAAGGGGAGAAAAGTAGTCCCTGTAATTCTGCAAGGATCCTGAAGAAAATCGTGCAAAGCTGTGCCTTCAAACCAAAGACTTCCTGCCTCGCAGTGTAAAGTAAATCCTCTGAGAGGGTGAGATCAAATCAATCAGACCTTTCACCTGCATTCAGCTTCAAACACACCTCCCCAGCACAAACTCTTTTCTACATGTGGAGCAGAGTAGATGCACCCTTCCTGAAAGCAGTTAGGCTTTTTTGCCCAAGCTGCCAAGAGAGAAAGTGAAAGGTGAGACCTCGTACCTGAGACGATGCTCTGGCTTATGTCTGTCAGGACGACCTGGGAAGAGAAAGGGAGAGGGCGGGATTGTAAACTAATAGTTACTGTTCAGTCTACAGAATTCAGCATTTGATGTGGGCAAAGAACTGAAAAGACTTCCGAACAGATAAAAAGAAGCTCTTGTTACAAAGAAATCATTTATCTTTCACAAAGAGAGAAATAAAGAACAAAAACGAAATAATAGCAGAAAAGAAAAACCAGTGTCAGTAATAGCTTTGGTCAAATCATCATTTTGAACTTGGGGATTGGCTGAATATGTGGGCATATAGAGCTTGTATGGTTATTTGCACATACATGTAGTATCCATGCATTTATTCTGGTTTCCTTGTAGATCATATGACCAGATCTGACTGGTCACTGCTGCATCGCTGCCCATTTACACTGCCACGCCACTTCATTGGGTACCCCTGTTCAACTGCTCATTAATACAAACATCTAATTAGACAAGCACACAGCAGCTCCATGCATTTAAGCATATGGACGCAGTCAAGATGGTCAAGCATGAGAATGAGGAAAAAAGGTGATCTAAGTCACGGTGAACGTGGCACGGTTGTTGGTGCCAGATGGGCTGGTCTGAGTTTCAGAAACTGCTGATCTGCTGGGATTTTCCCCACACATAAGTTTACAGAGAATGGTCTGAAAAAGAGAAAATATTCAGTGGCAGGGTCAGAATCTGGCATAAACCTGAAAGTTTGGATCCATGCTGCCTCGTATCAGTGGTTCGGGCTGCTGTGGTGTAATTGTGTGGTGGATATTTTCTTGGCACAGTCTGGATCCCCAACTGAGCATTATTTAAAGACCACAGCCTACCTGAGTATTGCTGCTGACCATGCCCACCCTTTTATGACCGCAGTGTAAGTATCTTCTGATGGATACTCCCAGCAGGACAAAGCACAAAACTAAAATAATCTCAAACTGATCTCTTTAACACGACATTGCATCCAAATGGCCTCCATCTCCACAGTCACCAGATCTCCATGCAGCAGAGCACCTTTGGGATGACGTGGGACAAAAATGGAGATTCACATTGTGGCTGACAAATCTGCAGCAACTGTGTGGTGCCGTCTAGTCAATATAGACCTTGTTGAATCAGTGCCATGAAGAATTAAGGCAGTTCTGGAGAACAAAACAGGGTCCAACCCAGCGCTAACAAGGTGTACCTAATAAAGTGGTCAGCGAGTGCATGACTACACTAACCAGGGGCCTATAAATTTAGCCAAAGTTGGACCTTTAATAAAAACCTATTGTCTATCTTTCACATTGTAAATGTACTACTTTTTTTTTTTTAGATTTAAAGAAACTTTTTCTCATGATGCTGTAAAGTTCTTTGTTTCATATTTATTTCTCGTATTTTATAAGAAAACATATTTATATGAATCGTTAACTTTTATATAGCATTAAAAGTTACCAATGTCCTTTTTCCACCAGTAGGAAAAAGAAATCCCATTGATTATGCATTTAAATAATACAATATTAAAACAAAAGCATTTAAACTTTGAGCACAATGTAACTACAGAAAAAATCTTTTTGACTTTGGCTGGAAGAGCACAGAGAAAATAGTGCCACCTACAGAAACTAAATGAAGACAGTAAAAGGAAGAGGATGTCGTATTCCCCTGGCAACTGTATGTGATCACTGAGCAAAAAATAATTTAGAATTTAAGCCAAGCATTAAAAGTTTTCACGTGTCTTTCGCGTGAACCTCCTTGAACATCATGAACAAAGGAATAAAGAAAGGAGAATGAGAACGAAAGGAGCCAAAAGCCAAGAAAATGTATATTTTTCCATTTCCTACCTCCTTTCTTCTTCTTCCTTCACACCCCAAACTGATACCAGATCAGTGTGACCTGCTTAAGTCCAGAAAAGCTAAATGTTGTCGTGTCTGCAGATTTTTCTGCAGATGCTTCTTTCTCTCTCTTCTTTTCAAAAACTCCAAAAAACCTCTCTCTTCTCTGTTCAGTGTTTTTTCTTCTTTTCCACTACTTTCTCTGTCTCTGAAACTCCAACTGGACAGCCCGTCCGCTCTGGCTAGCTTCCTGATTGGCAGAGAGCATCCAGGAAGCGAGGCTGCGATTGGCCGCAGAGGGTTTCTGCTGGAGTCATCAGAGTTTTAACACTTCCAGATGTTCGTCCTGCGCTGCAGGCTGGCTCAGCTTTGTGCTGGAGTTGCGTTCAAACACGCAAGATGCACACCGCAGCAGATTTTACCCGGCATTCGTCATCTGCTGGCTTCGCTGTGTGCCACGAGGAGGTCAGAGGTCAGTGAGGTAAAAGGGTTTTTTTTTTTCCTAAAGAAACTTCATTAGATTTCAAGAAGACAGCAATCAGCACTCCCTTCAAGTGGACATGAGACACTGCATGTATTTAGCCTGATTTACACTGTGGAGCCCTGCTCTAAAAAACTGCCACAGATTTAAAGCTGTCAATGAAGCTGGATTTAAAAAATAAGTCTTTTAGGTTTTGAAACATAGGTAGTGCCATCGTGTCCGAGTCAAGATTATGAGGTCATAGGTCGGCTGGTTGACTCTCAACTACATTAGTCGATGTTAGCAAACAGGGACAGACCAATAACTCAAAGGAAAAGAAGGAAACTAACATTAAACAGTAGTTTATGGGGGCTTTAAATTCTTCTCAGTGATGGCTGGATGGATCTTTTAGCGTATCCATAGTGTAAATAAATACATGTAATGGTTGATGCCTCCTACAGTGTGTCAAAACTTCAGCACATCTTCCTGATCTTGTGACTCTTTACGCTTTGCACAAGATGGAAGCGCACAGTTCAGGTTGTTTCTGCTGACATTTCTCCTTCAGATGCCTCGGGATGTTAGTCTGCACTGGCAGTTTTATTGTGCTTAAATAGGAGGACAAACTCAGACTAGTCAAATAGTCTAAAAACTAGAGCCAAATCGAACTTCATCTGGATCAGATCCAGATTCTGGATTTGCGACCATAAAAATAAATTTATTTTAGTACAACTTTTTAAACTCTGTAAGATTATGAGAATGGAGAATAGGACCTGTGCGTTCTCTCAGTGATTCAATGTTTGGAGAGTGACACGTTTGTGAGACGGATCAGCTAAAACGTCTGCGGGGGCGGGGTTTGTTGTCAGTTTACTCTGACACAAGTGACGCACAAACACACCTTTTCTACATCAGAGATCTGCACAACAGTGTCAGCTGTCTTCTGCCTGACTTTATGACTTTGAAAGGAACATTTAATCAAGCAAAGCGAGAGCGAGAGGTGCAGGGCTGCAGCCTCACCTTGTAGTGTATGTTTTTGTTTCATTTAAATAAAAACAGTTAACTAGAGTTCTAGATTAATAAATGTATCTATACAGCTAATATAGCTAAATCCTCTATCCTCTATCTTACAAAGCCAAGTTTCTGCAGAGTGTGAATATACATAATGTTTATGCCATGAGGTAAAATGATGTGACTCACAACAATCAAATTTGATCTATGACTTTATGCAAGTAGTTTTTGTGTCCACGTAACTGAACAACTCAAAGTTACAGCCCTCTCCCGATTCATTTAAACAGGCTTCTGCCCAAATAACTGTCAACAGGTAGTGCCAAGATGGCTGCAGAGTGGCAGGACTTGCTCAAATAAGGATGTTTTTTTCTTTTCTTTTTTAAATCCTTGCTGGATGAAAACTGGCACTCAAATAAGTCATTTATTGCCTGTCACTCTCACAGAGGAGCCTGTGTGGGAAAAACAGTGGCAGACTGCAAACACGTGACTGGCTAATAAAGTCTTAAAACATACACAGCTGATGAGTCTTTAGAAGAAGATCAACTACTTCAAGCTTTCCTCATCTTTAAAATATTTGCTGTTCACTTTGGCTTATTTTCTAATGTATAAAAACATAAACAGGGCTTCAGCTCGACAGCGAAATTAAAAAGGGTTTTGATTAAGCTGCGTGTCCCACGGCTGAGAAAGGGCTGAAGACAATCCCTAACCTCAGATGCCAGAAAATCATTAACAGATTGTTGTTAAACCCACAGAGAGACAATAAACCACAGTCCAGGAATGCTGCACAAACAACACACACACACACACACACACACACACAGAGTATTTGTTTTCCTGAGGCTAACTTCACATCCCAACATGGTTTATGGTTTTTAATCAACATAAGGCCATGATCCTAAACATTTCCCAACTGAAATTCTTGAGTTAGAGAAAACAAAAGTATCTGAATATCATATAATGAAATCCAAGTGAGCTCAGATTATAAGATGCTCCACTTTTATTGCACAACAACAGCTGACTTAGACTCTCTCTAAACCAGCTGATTCCCCCAGATGTGTGCGTTTCATGGTTTATGTCTTCCGTTGCAGTTTAGTATAGGCGACAATATACATCTGTTGGTATGAACGTCAGTTTTGTTCAGTTTTTTGTTTTTGATACAGGAAAATCAAACAAATGCTGAATACTGTCAAAAAGAAAAGACTGATCTGTTGAGTGCTTAATACAAGTCCAACATGTTTATAATGACTTTCAATCACTCGTGCATGATCACTTTACTAGTGGACAATGCCCTCACAATTAATCTGAATGGTTGCTCCGGCCCTCCCATCTCATGCTGCCCTACTGGCTGGCTTCCTGGCCAGGTTGCAGTTGTACTCCTGCCCAATGTCATTCACCTGCCAAAATGGTCAATATGTAGTTCAAACTTACAATGTAAGACTCACTGATCTGCAAAAAAGCGAATAGAAACCAGTAGAAAACACTGTTATCGATCCCTTATTTACCCTCCACACAAGACTGTTCACCTACATGCAGCCACAGCCTGCTCAAACATGTCTGGCTGATAAAACTTGGAATACAAACAGAAAAACAAAACTCACCGTACAAAAAAAATCTTGTTCCTTGCCTCCAGATATTTGTATACTCATATTCAGAATGTGTTAAGAGAAAAAAACTATTCCAAAATACTTTGTTGTTTCCTGTTACCTAAACACAATGAACAGACAGTGAAGAAGAAGGCCTAAACAACTATCTACAACAGATGCACAGTATCTGAAAGTCATGTCCTTAAGAAATGGAGGGAGGGGGGGCAGTAAAGATCTGAACCATCTGATGCACCTGGCCAATCAGTTCATCCATCTATTGTTCCCTGAAGCCTCATCAGAAATGGTCTCAGTGGAAGGGTGGGTCTCGAGAAGGGAAACGAGCAGAAAAGGTTGAGGTGTGCCAAGTTACACAAAAACTGGACTGAAAATCAGTGCCAACAGGTCTAAAGGGGGCAAGAATCCAAATTTGAAATGTTTGGTTCAAATCACTTTCAGTATGTACAGAGGGGGTCAGGAGAGAGGTACAACAGTGAGTGTGTGCAGCCATCTGTAAAACACTGTGGAGGCTCTGTCATGGTTTGGGCTGCACTTCACTCAGTGATGTTGGAGATCTTGTCAAAATTGATGGAATTATGAATGCAGAAAAGTACCATCAGATTTTGATCCACCATGCAATACCATCTAGAAAGCATCTAATTGGCTAATTTTTTTTCTTTTTTTTGCCTGACAATGATCCCAAACACACTGCCAGTGCAGTAAACCTGGATAGAAAAACACACCAGGCAGCACTATTAGTTATGGACTGAACGTCAACGTTACTGAAGCAGTGTTGGATCATCGTGTTAGAGAACGAAGCAAAAGGCAGAAACATCCAAAGAACAGCTCTGAATGTCCTTCAAGTAGCCTGGAGAACTATTCCAGAATACTACTTAAACAAATTACAATAAAGCTGCCTCAGAGAGTTCAGACTGTGTTGGAGAATGAAGGCAATCGTACCAAATATTGACTTTTGTCGTCGTTAGGATTGTAAAAACTCTCTTTTTGCCTTATAAACTGCACTTGCATTTATAGTTGCACATTTCAATAAATCTTTGCCCCCATTTTCCATTTTGCTAGCAAAATATAAATGACAGGTGGTGCAACACCTTTGCACTGTCCTGACACAGTATGGACAAAAGTATTGGGCACACCTTTTAATCTTTGAATTCAGGTGTTTTCAGTCCAATTGCCACAGGTGTATAAAAATCATGCAGCCAGACTTTGTGAAAGAGTGGGTCGTTCTAAAGAGCTCATTGAATTTGAGTGTGGTGCTGGAACAGGATCCCAGCGTTGGCACAGGTCAGCTTGTAGAATTCCTTCCCTCTTAGATATTCAACAATGAACTGTGAGTGGTACAACTGTGAAGTGGAAGTGTTTAGGGAGCACAGAAACTCAGCCATGAAGAGTCAGACCGCATTAAAGTTACAGAGCGGGGTCGCCGAGTGCTGAGGTCCATCGTGCATCAAAGTTATCAGTGCTCCAAACCTCCTCTGGGAATCAGCACAAAAACTGCACCGGGAGCTTCACGGCATGGTTTTCCATGTCCGAGCGGCTCCAGTAGGTGTAATGTGTACTTCTGTACTTTTATACGTTGTTGCTTCTGCAGAGCTTATGAATGCATCTTTCCCAGCTTCAAAATGCACAGTCCAAAACTTGTGGGTTACGTCACGGTCACTGCATCCACCTTTTACACCATCTATTAAGTATGATGCAGCATAAGCCTGCTGATGATGAATGTTTGCCAAATTAGTGCAAAATATGTGTTGAACTCAAAAATAAATGATCAAACTCACTGCAGTACTTTGTTTTTTTGAAGTACAGCAGTCATGTTGTGCTGACATAAAGAACAGTGTAAAATGTTTTTTTTTTCTTCTTTAAAACAAAAGTTAACTATGTTTGAAAAACAGAACAATCCAGGGCTCCTGGCTGTAAGCATAAATATACAGCTATAGTCTTGCTCTGGGACAGTTAGTGTGGTCTGTAAATAACTGTCATTTTTCACATTATTAGTATTTTAAAGTCAAAACAAGTGTGTAATAAAAAATAGCAGTTTCAGTCCCGTGTTTAGCAAATGAAATCATAACAGCAACATTATCGCTCCTGTAGCCACCACAAAAATATCACCCAGGATTAACTCTAATCCAACACTGTCTAATTTTTAAGTCTGACGTTACTCCCGGGATGAGATTGAAACTTTACCTAACAACCACAAAGAGACACAACACAGGTGGCACTGAGTCATATAATCACGTCAAGAAGCGTGTGGTAATTTTCCCAAAAATGCACCCCGCCCTAACCCTAGGGTAGAAGTGAAAGCATCATCTGAAGACTTTCTGAAGAATTACAACTTGTCTAAGAAAAGCCTAGAAGAGTCAGGACATGTTAAATTATAACTTCCCTGAAAGGCAGACAAAGAGGAAGACTTGTGCATTTGACTAATGGCTGTAGGTCTTGGCACAGGCCTGCACCATTACAGCCAGGCGCGAAGGCTTTTCTTTGCACATGCATCCACGAACTTTGACCCCAGTGCCGGCAAGTTCACATGGTGAGACACAAATTTATGACTCTGAGTGCAAAGCGGGCTACACCCACACTCACACAACAACTTTCCAGATATTACAGAACATATTAGAAATGCGGTTGCGGTCTCAAACGACTGATTCATTAAACAAAAGGGCAGGAGGAAAAAAAAAAGTGACGCTTGAGAGTTGCCAAATCTAAACCGCTTTCTTGGTCTGAGGTCAGAAAAATATAAAGCCATCAAATATGCACCACTGTAGTATTTTTGCTTAAAAAAAACACATTAAATGACTAAAAAAGCTTTTCAATCACATAACCAGCTCTAAACATGCCAAAACTCTATAAAACATCACTTATTTCAATACTTTTGGAGCTGAAATGTTTGCTAAATATAAAAAGTGCCTACACTGGGTACAGGCTTCATATTTTTCCTGTTAAACCACTAAGTGAGCGGGATTTTGAGCGCACACTGTACACTATAGGCAGGGTGCAGTTTATCTGTCCCATGATGTATTTTACAAGGATGCTACACATATCACAGATAGGGGAGATCCCACAGGGGGAGGATTTGGGATCCCACAGCTGCTGAACAGGATGTTAGGATACCTTTAAAAGACTGAAGGTGCAACAGGTACATGCCATTGACATGCTGTAAATAAACAATATCAAAGAAAAACAAAGGCTGTTTGTGGCCATGAAAGTTCACATTTATGGGATTGTATTTCCTAAAAGACTCGTGACACCTTATTTCGCCCTTAAACATTAACAAACTGGGTGTTTTTCTGGCCGGATAAGATTAAAACAAACACATCAAGTTGATTTTTTTTCGCTCTTTTTACCTCTGGAGCCATTGGGCTGTCGTCGGACCACTTGGTCCCGAGTGTCCCTTATCACGCTTTCCTCCTCTTCCTCGGAGCGTGCCTCGGCCATTTCTCCTTTTTTTACTGTCTTACTTTGGTTCTCCTTCCTTTAGTTTCTCCTGAGTGTCCGTGGGAAACAGGAGCTGTGTCAAAACAGAAGCGGCGGCGGCAGCGAGGACATTATTTATTCCTCCTCTCTCGCTTCGCCTCCGTCGCCGCTAACATGCACCACAACAACTCAAACACCTCAACTTTAAAGTCCGCAGCTGACTTCCAGGCTCGGCCGAACACTTCCACTCCGTGTCCGGCAGCTTTCGAGGCGTAAAAAGCACTCTATAAAGTCTTATTACACGCACAACAACTATATTTGCGGTGAGTTTCGGATGACACTTTCTCCAAGCTTCCCTGTTTTCCCCGGTCGCGCTCCGGCGGCGTGACGTCACAACAGAGACGAGGGGGAAAAAAACGTGAAGAAGAAAAATAAAAAAAACAAAAATGGACGATTAAACGATTAGTTTAGCTAACAAAGTCTCATAATGTCTGAGAAAGTGGAAGAAGGGCTGGAAGAAGTAATCGGGTAGAGAGGCGGAACAAGAGGGTGGGCAGGGGTGGAGTATAGTACACCTGAACACAGCGATAATATACCGGCATGCAAATATATAACGAGAAAGGGAAAAATGCCCCAAAACATCTACAAATGGATAAAAAATGCCCCAAATCACCCTGTTTCTTTATTCTACAAAAGTAGGATAAAGAGACAGGATGTCCTCAATCTGCAAAGAGACACAAAAATGGGACAAAGGTTATAAAATAAACCAAAAACTCATCAAAAAGGCGCAAAAGTGGGACAGAGAAACATAATATCCTAAATTTATAAAGAGACACAAAAGGGGGACAAAGAGATTAAAAAATCCTAAATTTTTAAAGAGACACAAAAGTGGGACAATGATGTTCAAAATTTACCTAAATTGCTTCAAAGAGACACAAAATACACCTTAAAAATTTTTCAAATCAGCACAACGCACATACAGAAAGAATCTACAGACAAAAATTAAGGACACAAACTTTAAGAAAAAAACGTGAAAAGACTGCTAAGATACACCAAACATACACAAATAGGTGCAAAGACAACCAAAAGGGGGACAACGACAAATACATATCAAGTACACATATCATCACACAGGCATGAAAAATAACTACAAAGACACAAAAAGCCAAGAAAGAGACGAGAAGGACCAACAATAGGTGTAAAAGTCTAAGAGCTCTGGCAAAGAAATGCAAAACTATAAAAATTATGATGTGGAAGAAGTCAAGAGCCACAAAGGGACTGAAAAGCTGTGCAAAAAAACAATAATACAGAATTTAGCTGACAGCAGCATAAATACAGTAAACAGTGTTATTACTGAATTTGAATCACACTGAATGTATACTTGCAACACTTGTGCATTATCAAGCACAAAGACTCATGAGACTGTTAATGTTTAAGCTTCATTTAGTCCTGTTTTGAGTTATCTCACACTTAGACTTTGATTCTTGTGAATGTGTGATGCAGCTTCCAGAGTTTGTGTGGCCAAGAACAGCATAAAGCTCTGTCTCTTAATAGGCTGCCATGAGTGAGACTCCTGCAGTGATAAATGAGTGATTAATGCTCACAATAAAGCAACATTAAATCATTTTAAAGTTAGTTTGTTTACTCGGTCAGCCTGTGAGAGCTTCTGCCTAACTGAATGACCGCATTCAGCCATCACACAGCTAGCTGGGCAGAAATGCAAAAATACAGCATGTAGGGCGGCTATAGAATGAAATATGCAAATGATCACTACAGGAAGTCCTTTATACTGTAAGTGCCCGTGTGTGCTGAGCCCTGCTGCGAACAGAACTTCCTTTATGGGCAGTAAAACTGAACTGAGGTGAACTGAATATGACACATAACACTGCAGAAAGATAAAGAGATGCACAACAAGTATGTAGGCAGATATTAACGTGTCCAGACCAGCAGCTGACACTGAAGCTGTTGCGTTGTCATTAATGCTTGTGAGTTCCAGAGATCCTTTAGATTTTCTATCTAGCTGCATTGTTGGCCGCATTTCATTTGCAGATGAGGATTTTCCAAGCTGACCGTGTGAAGAGTCGCAATGATGTTTTTGTAGTAGTCACACACTGCAACGCTTGAGCAAGCTACTCTATTAAAAGGCTGATCAATATGAAGAGTTCAAGCCAGCCCATAACTAATCAATCAATTGCAGTTCCCAAGCTTTGCCACAAGAGTGCGCTGCTGATAAACTTAGAGCACGTCTTAACAGGGTACTGAAAATATTTGTGCCCAGATTTTGCGGTGAAGAAAAATCTACACACACTGTGCAAAACATAGCAGAGAAACAACACAAAGAGATACAACAGGGTCCCAAACCAAACACACATAAATAATAGAGTCAATGCAAAATTAACCTCTTAAATGCACCAAATGCATTATATTAAAAAAGGCAACAATTCATCTGTAAATGTGATATGAACCAATAATTTTATCTTTGAGTTTCCTTTTTATTTCCTCTGTTTACATACTTTGCTATTCATGTATTCTTTTATTTATTTTTCCATTGATCTACCTATTTGTTTGCTTGTTCGTTTATGATTTTAGCAGCTTTTGTCCTCCATAATCCTGTTCATTTCTGGGGACAAAATCACACTTTATATTCAGTCACGAAAGCTAAAACAATTGTCATTACTAAGTTCATTTATTTAAATTATTTTTTTCTTTTATTTTCAGTCACTTTGTGAAGCAGCTGATGAGCAGCTGGCTTGGATCCAGGTGACCTGTGCGTATTGTTCTAACAGCTCAGATTAACGCCTCCTGCTGTCCTCAACACCAGACCTTAACCTGCGGTTTCCACGCTGATTAACAAAGCTTCGTTAAAGGGATCGCACAGGAGGGTGGAGATAGTGTGTGTGTGTGTGTGTGCTTGCCCTTTTATGTGTTCACATTATGAAAAAAGCAGGTGGCCCGTGAAGCTTTAGTTAAGACTTTAAGCATTAATATTTATAATCCTACTTTAAGGATTTAAGGACACGTCTCAGTCTCATGTTACAATTATTTGTTTATATTGAATTCAATTATTAAGTAAAGCTCTCTATTGTTAAATAATGAAACAACTGAAGTGTGCTATGGTTTGTTATTATTGTGCTATCCCAAATGAAACTATGATGTGTTGCTTCAGCATTCACTGATGTTTTTTATATGTTTCTCTTCATTAACATCATATTTTGAAGTAAAAACAAGTTACCATAAACATTTTAGTAAGTCACAGTTATTATACTTTTAACTCTGCTATAAATATTTCAAAGCTGTATATTGTCATAAGCGAGCCGTGTGGTGAGCTGAGCGGACCCAAACGCAGAACTCTTTGGACCAACTGAACTTAAGAGCGGCGTTTATTGATAAATAATCCAAAAACACAAAACTGAGGAGGTAACAGGAACATGACTCACATCACTATGAGGGACAACACAACAGAGAACAGAGGGAAAGGCAGACAAGAAATACACTAGGAATAACGAGGGAAAAGAGGAAACAGCTGGGGAGAACAGGTGGACCAAATCATACTAATAGCACACAGGAAGCAAAACTGGACACAACACACAGGGAACACAGGATTGTCAAAATAAAACAGGAAACACCTAACAGGGAGCACGCAGACTAAACACACACAGAGGAAAAAC
>VUQK01025873.1:4844-16078 GCA_015106715.1 Bujurquina vittata
TATGAGCAGCACTTGGTGACAGCGGGAAGGAAAAACTCCCTTTTAACAGGAAGAACCTCAAGCAGAAGCAGGCTCAGGGAGGGGCAGTCGTCTGCTGGGGGGGGGGCTGAGGGGAGAGAGGACAAAAACATGCTGTGGAAGAGACACAGAGATTAATATTAAGCAATGACTAAATGTGACAAGGTGAATGAAAAGAAACACTCAGTGTATCATGGGTCTAGGCCAGGGATCCTCAATTCCAGGCCTCAAGGACCGCTGTCCTGCAGGTTTTAGATGTGATCCAACACACCTGAATCAAATGGCTGAATTACCTCCTCAGTATGCAGTCACGTTCTCCAGAGTCCTGCTAATGACTTCTATATTTGACTCAGGCGATACATCTAAAACCTGCAGGACACTGGCCCTCGATGCCTGGATTTGAGGATCCCTGCTCTAGGCCCTCTGCACATGAGCCAAAACAATTCCTGCAGTCTTGAGTGTTGCTGGAAGCTCCCTGTCCACATTTACAGTCCTAAATTAAGCTGTGGTTTTATTGTTCCTACTAATTTTAAAATTAATCCTACTGACTGAGCTCCATATAAAGGCTTACCAGCAGGGGGCTACAGAATGAAGATCCTACGTGTCCTGGTTTGGTGCTGGCAACGCAAATAGTTTTATTTTCAAAAGTACAATTTCCATATAATCGAAGCACTCGTCAGCTTCACAAAGGAAACACTTCATTACCAATAACACGTTCAGGAATTTGTGAAACATGGTCTCACAAAATAATGGCCCATTGTTTTCCTGTGCACGTACAGCAATCATTATTATATCATCACTCCTTTGCCACGAGTCGGAAAACTCCTTCTTCAGGTCGCCTCGGGCCTGCCGACTCTATTTCATAACAGTCGCAGTCGGGGAGGTGAGTTGAACGCATGACAGAGCTAATGGCGAGGCTGCTAAGAGGGCTTTGCTGGAGTCTGTCAGCTCTCATCCAGTCACACGGAGCAGAGAGAGCAGAAATACAAGCAGCACTAAGACGGTGTGAGACACTGACAGAGTCGGCTGAAGAAATCTGAAAGGTCAATGAAAAAAATGGAAAATGATAATAGACTGGTGACGAAGAAGGAATTAACATAAGCATGATACAGAACATTGCTTTACTTTAATGCATTGGCAATTTCATTGTGAGTTCACAGATGAAACGGCTGCAGCCCAGGTAAGCCTCAGCCCAACACAACAGTACAACAGCAGCAGAAGCACCGACAGCAAGCTGAGGAGCCCGGAGAGCTGCTGTGGGCTGCAGCTGGCAGGCTGCTGGAGCAGTGGGCGGGACATCACAAGTGGACAGAAATATTCTGTTAAGAGGTTTATTCATGGCGCAGGGGATCAAATAACAGTTTCAAATGATAGCCCTGAACCAGAGTCGAGCCAACGAGCCAGTTGATGCGCAAGCGGTGTGAACAGGCACTGATGATGGCACCAAACCGCATCATTACGAAAGCAGCCGGCAGACTGGATCTCATCAAATATTTCAAGCTGCCTCCTACGTTCACAGTGGGATTGGAGTTGTGTTGACATGTTTCTGTTCTGATGTGATATTCCCGTCATGGGACGACTACACACTTTAAAAAAAGGACAAAATAAGTTCAGCTGCGTGAAGAAGAGGACGTGCACGTCAGCGGCTGAGTGAGCTCCGGCCACACTGATGCGCTCTTCTTGACATTTAACAGATCCACGTGGCGCTTTATTCTGTATGCTGAGGCTGCTCTATCATGGTGAATGTTGTGATCACTTTATTTAAGAACACACAACCTCATAAATGGATGGTAAATGAACTCGTTCTTACAGTGCTTTTCTACTCTGAGTGCTCATACAACACGTTTACATTTACCCATTCACTTCCATGTGTGACTGAGTGCTTGAATTAGCTAACATTCACGCTCCAACGCTTGGATAACAACTTGGGGTTCAGTATCTTGCCCAAGGATACATTGGCATGCAGCCTGGAGCAGCCAGGAATCAAACCCCCGACCTTCCAATCGGTGGGTGACCTGCTCTACCTCCTGAGCTACTGCCACCCTAATAATGCAGCCCATTAATGTAAAAAAAAAAAAAAAATCGAACATATTTTTATTTCCTTGAACTTTCATTCCTATCACCTCCGCCGAGTGGACCTTGTGAGAGACTAATGAGATGAATGTCGTCCACCATCGGAGGTCCAGCGGTTCAGATCAAGTGTGTAAAATGTGAAATTCATGAGACACGAGAGGCTGAAAAAAGGTCTGCAAAGGCAAATGAATAACATACCAAAGATGGTGGCCATGTTTCCATGGTGAGACCCTATTCCTGTCAAGTCTCCCGTATTTTACCCCTCTGTCCTGCAGGGTTATTATTTTCCCTTTGCGCATTTTGTTATAATAATTTTAAATTAGTATTCCTGTGCTGCTCCAAACTGAATTGTGTCACCAGCCTGGTGGTTAGTGCCGAGAGCCGGAACAACCCAGAGAAACAACTGGACCTCAGTTGGGCTCAGTGTTGCCAACTTAGCAGCTTTTCAGACCCCCGTAGCAACTTCTTTTTTCCAAAAAGTGGCCCGTGACAGTGAAATCCTCCCCTGTCCCCTCTTACCGTGTCCTTTCGTACACTTTGGCATCGCCCAGACCTCACTTCGACTCCACCCTGCGACCCTCGGACCTCACTTTAACAGCGAGCCTGCCCACCCGCTCCCTCCACTCCTATACCTGGACCTCACTTCGGCCTTTATGTGAGACAGGCGACAGCGGGTTTTCTTACACAAGTTGGCCACGGTGGCCCAGATAAAGGAGGAGAGTTGAATGTAGCTGGCACTCACACCCCAAAAGTGAATGCAAAGCGTTAAAGCTATTAAATAAAGTTTATTTGAAGTTCTAAGCATTTATGGTGGGTTTTTTCTACACCATGTGTCTCTCCAAAGATGTTCTCCTCTTTCAACTACATGCAAATGGTCGATTATGCAAATTACAGACAGCTTCTATTTAATTGATTTTTGATTGAGCAGGTCTGGCTGTGGCAGTGGAGCTGAACTCGGCCTTCCAAAGACTGCTTTATCAAGGAGGACAGTTACGGGGCAGGCAGCTGTGAGTAACGCTGTGTTTTTAACAAATGAAAATCAACATTTAAAAACTGCATTTTGCATTTACTCGAGTTATCTTTGTCTAATATTAAACTTTATTTGATCATCTCAACCATGGATGTGTGGCAAATGTGCAAAAACTAAGAAATGAGGACTGGGGCAAATCCTTTTTGACAGCACCGTATTTGTGATGCTCAACAACCTTAAAAAAAAAATGGGTCAACAATGTTTATTTCCCTGTTTTCCCCACAGGTGTACAATAAGATTGAGCTGATTTTTTCCCAGGATTCCCGTCTGCAGCTGGTGTTCCTGTTCTGTCACAAAGATAAACCAGCATTTAAATCGCTGGCATTTCTTTAACACTTCATTAAGCAAATGCTTAAAACTGGGTTAGGACACAACTCTCTGTACTCATACAAGGTATTTGGTTCACACGTTTGAAGAAGCCGAAATATTGATGAAGAACACAAATATGTTGCATTAAAAATAGAAAAATATGAACAAAGGAAGAGGCAAGCGGTGAAAAGAGTGTTCATGTGTGCCTGTCAAACTGTGTTCAGGCAAAGGCCCCCCAGTGAAGGTGGGACTGATGCTCCTGAATGCAGGAGATCCTGTTTACCTCAGCACAGCAGCCTCAGGAGGAATTAAACCACCAACACACCATGCTGCATTCTTATTACTGTGCCACCGACCGGGTGCAGTAAAATATGTATTGCATGTATTTGCACTGATGAAACCGCGCTGTGTTTATGTGGTGTGTGAAGGCTTTTATGTTAAAATGAAACCATATTTTCTGAACCAGATATAGCAGCACATTAAAGCATTTCAGCGTTTTTTGGTCATCCAGTAGAAAAACAGCAGCATGAGGAGCTTTATGAAAGTATCAATACATGCGTATTGCTTCTTTGAGTACCGTGAAAGTGCTTTATAAGTCTAAGGCTTTATTATCATTATTAAACACGGCGTAGAAGTGCAGCCGAAACTGAGTGGGAAGGTTTGTGCGCATGGGCACCATGGCAACAGGCAGCACACTGAAGTCTGAAGGAACGTTAACTTTTGGGAATAAGTCCCTGCTCTCCAAAACCAGGCAACAGGTGGCAAACGCTCCTTTCTGCCTGGAAAAGGGAAGCCGGGACTTTTGTGTGAGTTCAGAGGTGATCGAACACAGACTCTGGATGAGTCCGATCCAGAGCTGAGCAGCTCTGGATGGGACCCATCCAGAGCTGAGCAGCAGCTCTGGATGGGTCCCATCCAGAGCTGCTGCTCAGCTCTGCATGGGTCCGATCCAGAGCTGAGCAGCAGCTCTGGATGAGTCCGATCCAGAGCTGAGCAGCAGCTCCCAGCTTTCTAAACACCCCAAAGACACCTAAAATGTTCTCCTTAAGTTTGCTGAAAGCTTTTAGAGCCACCGCTTTTAAATAGGACCTGCCACTTTGACTTTTTTAAAAAATTTCTTTTGCATTTAATTTTGAGAAGGAAGGACGTTAGGAGGAGCTGCATATTTTCACTCTACACGGAGATGGAAAGGAGAAAATTCCTCTCAAAGTCTAAAAGTCAAACACACACGTGTGTAGTTCTCCAAAGGAAACCATCAAAATCTGCGAGGTTTGCCTCTGTAAGAAGATTAGCATGAACTGAGACAAAATACTTTTGGTACCCACTGACCTGAAGCATTAGACCACACTGACACACACACACACACACACACGCACACACTACTAACAGATGGGCTAGAACTAATTGGCAGACGATGTAAAAACAGAGAAGGCGTTGCTCCATCAAGGCTGCGTCAGCGTTAAAGAATTTTAATGCTCTTATTTCGATATTGTCACCAAAGTGTTCGCTCTGAAGTATGATATATTTCTAGTATATTTTTCTTTTTTGAACTTTGAAAGGGAGAAGAGGCCAACGAGAGAATCACAGCACATAAAAAAGTCTGAAGAATGAGACGAAATAAACATAACCGGGATGTAACGTTTCCTTTTAAGGAACGCAGAAAATTGAATAAGTCTCAATCTTTGCTGAGAAATGTATCTTCAGATTACATCTTCATTTCCAAATAAGGAGCTTTCAGTCGCGTCCGAACTCCCGCTTACGGGATCAGAGACAGGAGAAGCAACTCAAAGGTGCTGCTCAGTCACTGCCCGCTCCCGATGACATCACACGGAGCCAAGTGCGGAAAAAAAAAAAACTGTGACACTGAGTGTTTAAAGCAGGGGTCTCAAACTCGCGGCTCCTAGGCTGCATCCGGCCCCGCCCCCTACTTCCGGTCCGCGATTTGATGTCAAAAATTTAAGACTTCTTGGACCTTTAAGTTACATTTTTGACATTTTGATTTCCCCTCCAATTAAGAGGAGTTAGCGAAATTGCAAAAAAGTAACCTAAAGGGCCCGATGTATCCTTGGGCAAGATATTTAACCCAAAGTTGCTCTCCAACACAAGCGTTGGAGCATGAATGTGTGTGAACGTTAGATAATTACAGCACTTAGCTTAGTTCCATATGGAAGTGCTGGTGTGAATGGGGTCCATGTAAACGTGTTGCATGAGTGCTCAGACAAAGCGCTATATAAGCACTAGTCCATTTACCTGCCATTTGGAGTTACACCATGGTGACTTGAGCTGAGCTCCTGCTTTCATCAGCAATGGAGACGGTTGGAGAAGGTTAAGCAGAGAAACCACTCAGCTTGATGTTTGAGATTACAGGACTAAAAAAATTGTTCATTGTTCAGTTTAAATGTCTTCTGTATTTACTGTGAACAAACTAAATTTCTGCATTTAAGAACTCCGACCTGAGAAATCACAAAGCAGCTTCTACCGAAGTTGAATAAGGACTTCTTCAAATTTGAATAGTTTGACGAGGCTGACATCTACGGAAATGAACTACATTCATCTTCTAAAAACTGAGTGGCTCTTTTAGTGGGAAATAAAACATTGTTGGCCTTTAATTGGGTTTATTTAATTGAGTTTGCCTTGCTGAAAAAGTTGTTGATTCAGGTATTAATCTAAATTCAGAGTATGGTTAAGTATGGTAGTTCTTAGTTACCAGTGTTACTGTTGGTGGGGGGAAAAAAAGAGGGGTTAAATGACCAAAATAGTTGTCCTATTTTTTTATTGCGTCCTTACGCTGAGGTTTTTAGAGGGGGTGCAGACTTTATGTAAGTAACAAGTAACTTTTACTTGTTGCTGAGTAAGATTTGACCACGAGTATCAATACTTTTACTCAAGTACTTTGTCCACCACTGCTAACGAGGCACTCGTCGTCACTGCTATCAGGAGTCGGCTTGTTTGCTGTCTCGGTGTAGAGATAATAATAATGAAGAACATTACAGCTCTTCATCGCTTCACCAGAATCTTTTCCTGTCTGCCTCCAGCTGAAGCTGCAGTTGATTTGGGCACCTCTTGCACCCACAGTTTCACCTAACAAGCATCATCTTGGTCGTTGTAAATACAATTTTTTTGGCATTTATGCCCTCATTTGATAGCAGGAATGGGGGAATGTGGGAGTGAGAGGGATATGAACAGCAACAAAGATCCTATTATCGAAGCCAGACAATTAATTTCTATTTTTTTTTTTTCTTTTGCCGTCCAGTTTTGAGTTTGGCTTCCAGCAATTATGAAACAAGATAATCAAGAGTATTGCAGCACATTCTGGTTCTCAATAAAGCTTTCATTTTGTCTTGGGCTATAAATCCACTTTTCTTTCACACTGGCGCTTTTCGTCCCCCCGTGAATGCCCAAATTCACTCACATCCAGGCTGCGCCTCTTTTACCATCACAGGAGGTTCCATCAGTGGGACCCGGTCATTGTACTGGAATCAAAGCTGTAGTGACATCAGTAACCATTTCACTTCCAGTTTATTTGTACTGTATTGTGTTCCATCCCAAGGTGCTTCATATACTGAGACACAGGACAGGACAGAAGCAGGCTTAAGGAGGGGGCGCCATCTGCCTTGACTGGTTGGGGGGGTGAAGAGAAAGAAGAGAAAAGAAAAGCAGAGAGACGACAAGTTGCAAACAGCCTGAGCCCGCAGCAGCATAGCCAAGCCAAGCCAGATTTAACTATAAAGCACCTTAAAAACAGCAAGTGCTGAACAACAAAATAAGACGCAATACACAAGGGAGTGCAAATAAGATAACACACAGGATAAAAAACTATAAAAAATAAAAGCAATAAAATAGATGGTTTATTATAAATCAAATCTCAAATCTCATTGTACCTCCTGTATAGTGACAGTAAAGGCATTCTGTTCTAAATACAGTATGAAAAGTGGAAATAAGTGGGTCTTAAGAGAAGATTGAGGCCTGTCTAATATGCAGTGGCAGCGAGTTCCACAGTTTAGGGGCTGCCACCGCAAAAGCTCTGTCCCCCCTGAGCTGTCGTCCTCGGCACATCCAAGGACAGTTTGTCAGCTGATCTGAGCGAGCGGGAAGGGGCGTGTGGGTGCAGTAACTCAGAGAGGTACGCTGGGGCGAGGCCATTTAAGAATCATTTTAAAATGAACTCTAAAATAAACAGGTAACATAGCTAATGAAAGGTTCAGGGTCACCTGATCCAGCCCTCACTGATCAAAGAGGAAAGTCTTAAGCCTGATCTGTCTGCTGAATCCAAACTGGGAGCTGCTTCCAGTTAGGATTCAGGAGAACTCCCTCCCGTTCTGCCACAGAACTGGAAACACACCTTCTCTAATACTGCGCCGTCTGATAATAAAACAACACAGGCTCTAAATTATTATTTCATGCTGCGTTACATGCACTTTAGGAACCATCTGACACATTTTCTAAAGACCGTTTTTACCTTCCCTATCATTTTCAATTCCAACAAAGATTCTCCATCAGTTTTCCCACCCACCCATCATCATCATCACTTCATCCGTAGCCTTCCTCTTTCTGTTACAGCCGCTCAGGGTTTTAATCGTCTGCGCGGCAACCCGCTGGCCCGACTGCATCGTTTCACATTTCCTCACACCAGCAGGACGTCTTACAGTTGTGATGCCTGCGAATCCAGCAGCACGACTGAGACATGGCAGCTCTGCTGCTTTCACGCACCCTGGGTGTCAAACTGCAGTAATGAGAAACGTCAAATGACATTTAAGGGCATGGAAATACTTCCTTACCAATTTTCTCTCCTGCATTCATGCACTTTCAACATTTGGGGGCTGAGAACTGAGGAGCTAATATGGCATTAAGTTCTTATTCACAGCATACAGAACCCTAAGGATGGGTATACGCTGAATATATGACCACCAAGTTCTAAAAGATATACTATATTACATGATAATGACCAACTGTGACAAGTGACACTTTATATTTAGTGAAAGGGTCACAGGGTATCAGGCTTTGCAAGAAGAAAGTGGAAAGATTAGCAGTTACAGGGCCGGAGGTATTTTTTAGGTTAATGGGGTTCCAATCAAAGCAAAGAGGAAAGTGATGCTTTTCAAAGCTGGACCGTGCTGGGGGGGTCAGCTGCTGCTGGCATTACAGAGATATGAGCAAAGTACACTTTGGCGACTGTGCGTCGATGCACCAGCTGAGGGGATAGTGGATGCCAGGAGATAAAGGTCCTTGTTTTAAACAGCAACAGAGTGTGCGTAAGGACGTTGGAGGGGTGGTCAGTCACAGGTTTATCATCCGAGACACCGGAATCACCTCCTCTTTGAACAAAAAAAAAAACAACACAAAATTAACCCTGCAGGTGAAAACATGTAATGTCTCCCCTCTGTTTAAACAACCTAGGGGCATAAAATTAGTGCCATTTTTGTCAAAGCTGTGGGTATCTCTCATTTACACCAAGGTGCCCTTTGGCATCCGTGCGTGGTTGCTGTGGATTATGGGTGATGCTAAAGGTCCTTTACACAGGTCTATACATGGCAAGCTGGGCTGTGATAGACCAGCCTCAATGTTCCTCTAAAGCCAGTGCATCATGGCACCAATGCCAAAGGAAACCTCACGGATACCTTTGAGATGTCAGAGACTTTGTGGAAATGGCAGCATTTGATGCTCTGGGAATGTGCGGACAAGCTAGAGCCAAAGCTTTAATGGTTCTCAGAAGCAAATTTTCTAAAGCTGAGTAAGTGAGGGCGTGGGGTAGACTCCATAGAAGAAAATAGCCCTCACGCTCATGTATCAGCATTAGTAATGCTCCCAGAACGTGGATCAATACAATAATAATGGTTTGATTGACAAGCTGCTACCATGGGAGCGTGCGATGCATTCAGTGAGATTAGATTTTTATAGAAATGCAAATTTGAAATCTTTACCTTAAAACAGATTAACCAACGTGTCCTGATGGGAAACACATGACGTGTCTGTATGAAACGGTGATTTGGCGCAATATAAGAAAAACTCATTGAAGTCAATGAAATATCTGACGTGAAAGGGTTAGCATGTTTCTGCTGTCCTGGTGTACGGTGTTGCTCTCGATTTTGACACAAAATCAATGTTTCATGTGGAGAAAAAACTTCAAGTGAAAATCAACATTATGCATGAGTTTGTTTGTGTGCGCTCTGTGGTTTTATCCGCCACACCATCTGCTGTCTGTCTGCCCGTGCAGAGCCACACTGAGCCTCAGGAAGGAGCACACTGTGGAGCGAGGTGACCTGAACCGCATCCTGTCAGGGGCCAGCGGACTGGACCAGGACCTCTGGCGGCAAACGCACCTCCCAAACTCAAGCGCTCATTATCCTGCCAGATTGAGCCGGAGAGTTTTCTTGGCTTCTCGTCAGCCAACTGTTTCATTTAAAAATATTGTTTAGGGTATAATAAAATGTTCTGAAGGCTGTTTTTAATCCCAGGAAGAAAACAAAGCAATTCCACATGTCCGAGCCGCTGTCAGCTATCGGTCTCTCCACACTCTGAGACCTCAACGTGAGCCTTTTGGCTGTCACCGTGCTGTCTTTTAGAGAATGAAGTGAGAGATCGGAGCGTCATCGGCTAGCTTTTATCCAGCATAACAACAAAATGCTCCAAAAGGCGCCAACATCTGTACAGCTGTCTGCACACTCGGCTGAGTGTGGTACCGTACCTGTCACGCAAAGTGACCGCTTCTAAGAATGGAAACTTTAAGAGATGAGCTCCAAACACAAAATCCTGCTTTCCCTGTCGTGAAGGGGGACTGTCCATGGAGACCAAAGCTGTTTTTCTGGAGCAGGCTGTAAACATGCCTTTTAATTCTGTTTAGTTGGGAATTTGAATGTGGGAGTCTGCGGGGATCGACAGGCTTTCGGAGCCAGCTCGCAGCCACAGTTTTTGGCACTTCTGTGTTGGCTGCCTTTTTGAGCCCCGGAGGTTGCTGCTTGATTGAACATACAACCTGGATTATATTAACAGTAATGCAATAAATAATAAAGTTTGGGTTTTGGAGTAAGACCGTACAAATAAACAGATTTAATACTTCCACTGAATGCTTTTAGAGCTGCAGTTTCATGTCTGTGAGTTCAGCATGACTCATGGGTGAGATTAAGGTTGGATAGAGAGGAGAAACTGTGGCCGTGCATTACCAAGCACGACTTACCTGAAGACAACCAAAGCATATATTAGGAGCAACCACCATGATGTGGTGGTTAGCACTGTCACCTCACAGTTCCTGGGTTTAAACCTACAGTCCAGCTGGTTCTTCCCGTGTGGAGTCTGCTTGTTCTCCTTTTTAACTGCATGGCTTCTCTCAGAGTTCCAGCTTCCTCCCACAAAGACGTGCATGTTAGCTTAATTAGTGATTTCAAATTGCCCCTAAGCGTGACTATGAATGGTTGTCTGTTCTCTGGCTTCTCAAGTGCATTCAACACCATTCGGCCTGGGTGACAAGTTGGCACAAGTTGCAGGTAGATAATAATAATAAGAATTTTCATGGTACTCAAAGCACTTTACAATTTCGTGCACTATTCATTCACACTCAGTCACACCTGGTGGTGGTAAGCTACAAATGTAGCCACAGCTGCCCTGGGGCAGTCTGACAGAAGCGTAGAAGCCAATCCACGCCTACGGCCCCTCTGACCACCACCCAACACACTCACACTTAGGCAATGTGCTACTGCCTCCCACATGCCCCCCTGGTGTCCTGGATTGTTGACTACCTGACTGGCAGACCCCAGTATGTACGCCTGCAGCACTGTGTGTCTGACACAGTGGTTAGCAACACTGGAGC
>VUQK01025888.1:0-11548 GCA_015106715.1 Bujurquina vittata
GGCCCATGCTGTTGCTGGTATGAGACTTGAGCCGCTTTAAACAGGAGAAGCTCCTCTCTACACCTGCAGATGTAGCTCCAATCGTTGCCACTAATGAGAAGCTGAATGTCCGGGCAGGCCGAGGCCAGCCCACTGCCCCATAGACCCCCAGAGACACTGAGCGTCCGTGGGCGGGACAAAGGCCAGCATTTATCCAATGACTCGTCTCGTTTCGCAGCAGTTTAGGCTTTGCTGTCGAACGCTGTGGACGCTCAGAGTCCGCGCTGTTTAAAGCACTGAGAAGCTGCGGGAATGAGTGAGAGGAAAGCCGCATCGTTACCAGTGATAAGAAGCTGATTGTGAACAAAAGTTGAGCGCGTTGTAGCGCAAATTTATTCAATGACATGTACACACAAGAGTATATATTTGATCACTTATTTTTTGACATTTTAGGGGAAGCTGAGCTTCCCTTGCAGTCTTAGAGCAATCGCCCCTGACATGTAACCCCCTTTCACTAGGGTTACATATGTAGTAGCATTCTAAGAGTTCCCAATTCTCATCTCATGTTCACCTATGCTGTATTCTTGTCCCAGGAGCCCACATATCATTAGTATGTCCTGGTTTCTAAACACCTGACATGGACTTTGTTAAGCCAGGTAACATCTAAGCTGGTATGGCTTCAATTATATCTCTCCCGCTCACATTCCAAGATACCTTTGTATAGCACGGGGGTCTAGCCTGTGGAACCTTACTGGATGCATGCCTTGGCTGGGATTTGAACCATGGGATATTGTTGGAAAGACAGTAATGTTGCAACCTCCATTATATATCATAACACATAAGGCACACTGTTTTATACAAAAAGATTTTTCATGTGTAAAGGTCATTTTAAATTTTAGTTTAGTGAAATATGTCCACTTTCTAACAGATAAATGTGTTATAAACAGAGGCAAAAAAAGTGTCAGTGTCAAAATGTGGATTGTGAGGAATAAGGACCCAAAATGCAGAACCCAAGGACAGAATTCAAAACCAAAATAAAAAACAAGGAGAACAAGAGTAAGTAAAAAATATATATATAAATATATAAATAAAATATAAATAAATAAATAAAATATAAATAAATAAATTACAGTTTAAATAAGTAAATTATAAATAATAATACCAGGAAGATTAATAATAGGAACTGATGTGTTTTAAGCGTCTTGCGTTTCCGTGTAAACGGAGATCGTTTTTGAAAAGTCTCCATGTAAATGCATCACTTTTCGTAAACAACAACACCAAAATGATGCCGTTTCCAATGGAAACGCCGTGTAACTCTATGCTCCTGATTCCAGTCAGGCTGCCCCATCACAGCCCAGAGCAAATAGGAAACATGTTCAGCTTCAGACTAAATCAGAATTATTCCGACCGACACAGCAGATACCGGTTATACTGGGTCTACTGGCAGGGCTGTGGTGTTTGGGTTGTGGATGGTGCAGATCCCTCCCTGCCGCAAATCTGTGTTAATTTCCTTGTGTCCCGGTGTTGTACTTGTGGTGCAGCTGCCAGAAACAAATAAAATGGCGGGATTCGTTCCCTCCTTTTATTTTCTCTTTTCGAGTGTGAACAAACATTCCCTCACGCTGATGTTTTTGAGTCCCTATATTGATGTATTATTATTGATATATTATTCCTTATATTGAGACAATGTTACTTTCTCACTGATGAAATTCAAAAACTCCAGGGAAAAGTAGTCGGAAGTGCACAGGAGGAATTTGAACGGGCCAATCAGAATAGTTGCGGGCTGCGTCGACCTGACATGTTGTTGCATTTCTGAGGAGGTGCACGTCAGGTCACGCCAAAAAAACACACACACAGAAAAAAGTCCGGCTATGCTGCAGGTTGCTGCCTCGAATTCAGAGGGGTTTCTGGTTATGGCGTAAGCCCCACAAAGATCCAAAGCAGAAGCATAAATATGGCCTAGGTGTATACATGCAGAGCATAATGTGATAATTAATTTTAATAATAATAATTTTTTGACAATTACACTGTTTTTGTGATTGTTTGGAGTCAAAATCAAAATTCAATTAATTGCTCAGCCCACTCTGGAGGCTGGGACTGCAGGACCCACTAGCAGAGGAATGCTGCAGTGATGGGGTCAGGGAGGTGGCTATCACTCCTTCACAGTGAAATCGCTGTTTGATCCCTATTGTTCTTTGTTGTTTGTGTCAAATGTGATATAGTGATGGTTGCTTTTAATGTTCCCTTTTTCCAGCTGCACTACTCCCTCATTACCAAATTACAACCATATTCATGAATGAGGTAATGCATTTTTGTCTGCATGTGTAATTTGGCCATGACATACTGATAAGAACCTACAGTGCAAAGTAGAGAATGGAATGTGCAGAAATTAATAATTAAATCAGGAAATTAGGAAAGGAAAGAAGAAACATGTAGGTACTGTGCTGGTTAAGCGGCCCTGTCAGTGAGGTTTCCACTGAGACCTGCTGCAGTGAGAAATTATTTTTGGTAGGACATTCTTTGTTTCTGTCTGCTATCATAACCAGCAGTGCAAAACACAACAAACAAGCACATCCTCTTCAAAGGAAAAAGCAGGATTGCTACATCACAGACCACTGTGAGTCATGTAGTGTGCCAGTGCTAGAGCGAACAACTGTTTACAGTATTGGCCAAATTGTCAGCAGTATTGTCTCATGGCATGAAGGTACTGCTTTTGAACCTAATGGTCATCTGGTGACTGTTTGGAGCATATTGACCTATGTGAACGGTATTATTATAGCTGGGATATCAAGACTGAGTGTGACTGGTTGGCAGCCTCGCTGTGTTAGTCCTGTGAAGAAGATGGAGGGATACCGGTGAGGAACTCTGTGATTTTACTGTAACATAAGTGGAGGTGTTTAGAGGTGAAATAGTTTTACATCCTCACTGCGTACGACTTTGGATACTGTGGCTCCTGTGAAAAGGAAAGCCTCAAATCAGAAGGGCCTGACTCTGTGGTGTAATTCACAAACGCGCAGCTTAAAGCAGAAAACCCGTAAGCTGGAGAGGGAACGGCTTTTCAGTGACTTAGAAGATGATCATTTAGCCTAGAAAAAGATTTTTTTTGCCTTATAAAAAGCCTTCCATAAAGCCAGGACATCTTCATCATTAACTGAAGAAAAGGCTGCTGGGGGGTTCCCATGATGTACTCTTTCTTTTTATTCATCTTTTTCACTCTGCTTATACCCCACTCTGTATTTACTCATTAGTTATTATTAATCTCTGTCTCTCTTCCACAGTGTGTCTTTTGTCCTCTCTCTCTCCCCTCCTCTCTCTCTCCCCTCAGCCCCAGCCAGTCACAGCAGATGACTACCCCTCCCTGAGTCTGGTGCTGCTGGAGGTTTCTTCCTGTTAAAAGAGAGTTTTTCCTTCCCCCTGTCGCCAAGTGCTCCTCGTATGGGGTCGTTTTGACTCTTGGGTTTTCTCTGTATTATTGTAGGGTCTTTATCTACAATATAAAGCACCTTGAGGTGACTGTTGTGATTTGGTGTTGTCTAAATAAACCTGCCTTGAGTCAACTATATAAACTGAATTGAATTGAACTGATTTTTTTTTAAAAAAGCACTTTTGAGTCAAGCAAATATACCATGATTCAGCTTTTGTCTTCTCGTTATATTTACATGTTACACAGTGTGCCAATAGTTTTGCCAGTGGGGGTATCATGATTTTAAGCCCACAGAAATATTATTTTTTACAAATGCAGTGGTTTTGTGAATTGAGAAAACTGCAAAGAATTTTGCACATTTACTACACTATATTGCTCATGTTTGCTCATCTCCCTCCACACAAACACGAACCTGAGCAATATCCATTTTTAATCCCGAGGGTTTAATATGATTTGGGCCCACCCTTTATAACAGCTTCAGCTCTTCTGGGAAGGCTTGTTTAGGAGTGTTTATGGGAATTTCTGACCATTCTTCTAGAAGCACATCTGTGAGGTCAGACACTGACGTTGGAGAGAAGGCCTGGCTCACAGTCTCTGCTCTAATTCATCCCAAAGATGTTCTATCAGGTTGAGGTCAGGACTCTGTGCAGGCCAGTCAAGTTCTTCCACACCAAACTGGCTCCTCCATGTCTTTATGGAGCTGCTTTGTGCGCTGGTGTGCAGTGATGTTGAAACAGGAAGGGGCCATCCCCAAACTTTTCCCACAGCGTCAAATTGTCCCAAATGTCTTGGTATGCTGAAGCATTAAGAGTTCCTTTCACTGGAACTAATGGGCCGAGCCCAACTCCTGAAAAACACCCCCACACCACAACCCCCCCTCCAGTGGGGTGGCAGTGGTGCAGTGGGTAGGCGCTTGCCTTTCAGCCGGAAGGTTGCAGGTTCGAGCCCTGTCCCTGCGTTGCATTGTGTCCTTGGGCAAGACACTTAAACCACATTGCCTAATGGTAGCGCCGGTCTCTGGCTGCATGACCGCAGATGCTTGTCTCTGGATGAGTGATCTGAAACCCTCATTTTGTTGTGTGCCTTGTGTGCACAATGAGTTGAATTTTATTTTTATTTATTATTACCTTATCCCTGGAAGTCCCACTACAGTATTTACGCCTAAATGTCATCATGTCCTGATCTGAGCCATAAGGATGAGCCACCAACACGAACTGATCTGAGACAGCCAAGTCTAAACCACGGTTCTCTCCGACTGTTTTGATTTGATAACGTGGGACTATAAAATGTTTTGGTTACTGAGGAGCAGCAGGCTTTTCTCTAGGAAGCGGACCTCCACATGATCGTGTGTGTGTGTGTTTGTGTGTGTGTGAGAGAGAGAGAGAGAGAGAGAGAGAGAGAGATTTCCTGATGCTTCAATATATTAAATGCTCTATTTTTCTAATTAAAGTGTTTCAGGTGTTTTTCTTCCACAATAATCACAACACGTTAATAATACCCTAGCTCTCTCTTGGAGACAGCCCTGCAACCCTTACTTCTATAAGCCCTTAAGAACATGATTGGATGGGTATAAAATTGGCTCCTCTTTCTGGGTGCCCGTGCTGCCGGGGTGGTACCGGGTTGTGCTCTCTGGCCTGTGTTGGGTTTCGTCGAAGGCCCCAGGCACTGGTGCAGACCTTCCTGCATGTTTCTGCCTCGGCACACAGGTGTTCACTTGGGTTCTTATCACCATCCTGTGTTGTGCTTTTTGGACTCTGGTGACTTTGTTGAGAGTGGGGGTGCCATCAAAATCACCACACTGCCTGGTTTGGTTTCTGCTAGTCTCTTTATCCTTGTTTAAGTGTCAGAATGTTGGCTTTCACTGCATTTTGCTGGTGAATACCAGGCAACAGGTATCTCAACCTGTAGCTGGTATATCAGTTTCTTACCTGTTCTATCTACATGACCAGGATACTGTAAATTCTGAGGCCCTTTTTAAAAAACGAGTGAAAAAGTGATGTAGCAGGCTAGTCCATTTTGTCGAAATGAAGCAACTCAAAAGGGTACTCAATAGTTTGTGTGGCCCCCATGTGCTTGTATGCATGCCTGACACTATCAGGGCTGCTAATGAAATGACAGATGGTGTCCTGGAGGATCTGCTCTCAGATCTGGACAATGGCATCATGGAGCTCCTGGACAGTCTGAGATGCAACCTGGCAACGTCGGATGGACTGAAACATAATTTCCTAGAGGCGTTCTACTGGATTTAGGTCAGGTGAGAATGGGGCCAGTCAACAGTATCAATTCCTTCAGCAACTGCCTACATACTCTTGCCACATGAGGTTGGGCATGGTCGTGCACCAGCAGGAACTCAAGAACAACTGCAGCAGCATCTGACAGTGTTGCTAGTGGTGGACCTGCTAACACTGGTATTCTATGGCAAATACCAACAGGAATCCACAGTGCCAGGCAGTGAGAACATGGCTCACTAGATAACATCGGGTCCTTAGGCCCCCCTCAAGAAGTCTGTGGCTGATTGTTTGGTCAGAGACATTCACACCAGTGGCTGCTGGAGGTCATTTTGCACCTCTGGCAGTGCTCACCCTGTTCCTCCTTGCACAAAGGAGCAGATACCGGTCCTACTTTGTTATCTATACTGTAAATTCCCATTGATTCTGTTTAAGTGATGAACAAAGAGTGCTTGTGGCTTAGGATTTAGCACAGGTCAAGGTTGGTGGTTCGATCCGTGGCTGCTTCAGTCTGCATACCAAAGTATCTTTGAGTAAGATATTGAACCCCAGGTTAGGAGACAATTCAGTTTTTACTGAAATTTACTAAGATAACTGACTCAGAGTCGATTGAAAAGGCTAAGCCAAATGACACTGCTTTATTCCAGCAGCAGGGATGGAAACAATGATCTTGTTTGAAGAATACGGTGCAATCCCTACAAAGCTTCAAATTAGGAATCAAATTAGGGAAAAAATGAACTCACAATGTTACCACAGGCCAGGACTACATTAGCTGAACTTTTAAAAAGCTGTCTGTCATGGTATCTAGCATTTATTGTGGGATTTTTGGGGGTTTGTGAGATATTTTGAAGTTTCTGGTTATTGATAGACTAGAATCGCAGAATGTTAGCACAAGTACACGGAGGATTTGCAAGGTGTGCCAGTTTAGCCTGATTATCACTCAAAGGAGTCAGACTAACCTGGTGAGACTGGATACAGCATCTGGTCCTTTTGTACTGAAATTGATGAGGTAGATGGCAAATGGGTGCTGCTGAAGAGCGGGGAGCCTAAAAGGTTCACCCCAAGGGGGAGGACAATGCTTTGCACAGCAATCTAATGCGTGGTTTTGAATTCTCAGTTATTTCTAGCATTTTGAGTTTTCACTTCTGGTTGTATTTTAGTCCCATTTGCTTTTGTTCCCTCAGTATGTTCTGTCTCTTCATCCAGTGTCAGTTCCCCTAGTTTTGAGAAAGGATGCTTATATCCCTCCCTGCTTATGCCCCTCCCTGTCCTGTTAAAAGTAGGGCTGGACCAAAAATAATATCACAATATTTTTCAGCTGAATGGCGATATATGAGATATATATACAATAAATTTTTTCTTTCCAGAAGGTATAAACAAAAAGGCACTTCTGAGTCACACGGGCACTTTTTTTTTAAACATTCAGCTATAGATGTACATGGGAAATTGCTCAAAAATAAACTTTTGGCATATTTAAATAATAATGCTTCTCAAATAAATTAATGCTTTTTTCTTCCATGACAAAACACTCCCAGCTCTGCTATTAAAATTTAAACAGAAAAGATACTGCAATATTTTTGGTAAAGTTTCTGTGCCAGAGAATTATAATTCTCTTATAGTGTCTCTGAATCAGTGGGTTTGTGTTCTACATCTGAGCCGGCAGTAGATTAAGACATTTTGTATGGGTTTCCTGAGCCTGGTACTATGGACAATTCAGATGGTGTTTTTGAGCCAGCAAATGTTTTATGTTTTGTTACCAAACTGGCTCACCTGAGGACTGAAAATGGTCACTCTCATTTTCTGTATATGACATTGAAGTTGGTATCATTTCATCACCTTTGTCAAGGATAGCTCTGTGTGTTTCTGTGCTAGGAAATAAGGATGCTGCCTGTTTTGTTTCAGAAACAACTGTATAGTGTGGAATCTTGTGGGGGAGTGGTGGCCTAGAGGACAAGAGTGTGGCTTGTGACTGATGCTGTGTGTGTAAGGATGCTGGTCCGAATCCCCAGACTGGCTAGTACTTGAAACACAGGATTTTCTCCCTTGAATGGACTTAAATAGATTGAAAAACAATCTGGAATCTGAACCATCGCGTGGGGGAACTAGAGCACCCACAGACTAGCACTGGTGTTGGAATGTTGAAGTGCTGCCTGTCTCCACTCTGACTACATCACTGTGGGCCCTTGAGCAAGGCCCCCTGCACCACATGCTGTGCTGTGTATGTCATGGATTAAATGCAGAGACTAAATTTCACTACGTGTATGTGACAATAAAATTGTTTGTTTTATGACAAGCCTGAATTTTTGTTTTTGAGCCAGTAAGCTCAAATTTGTTTTGCATCAAATAATGTGGTAATGGCTAGCTCTAAGGACATTTCAAGTCTCATTTTTCGGACTGCTATGAGTGTTGCCAGTACTAAGAGTATTGAATGTGTTCACATACTAGCTTCTCCAGAGACTGTCAGCTTCCCCAAGCCAGCTTTGTTGAAATCTCAGATGTCTACCCCCTCTGAACTTGCTGTGTTTTCTGAGGCCCCTCTTGAGCTAACCCCTATACTCATACCTGTTCCTCAGGAGAGGGTAACACAGCCCCAGCCATCAGCGCCCTGTGCAGCCCCAGTCGTCGCTTCCATACTTCAGTCTTTTGAGTCACCTGCTCCATCTGGTCTGCCGTCTTCATCTGCATCATCTGCATCCATGCCACCATCTGTTCCATTTGCTTCGTCATCCTCTTCATCTGCATCTTCACCGTCATCAACTGCCTCCTCTACATGCCAGCCATCTGAGTCACCCACATCGTCATCTGCACCTTGTCTGCTGTCTGAGTCTTCAGCTACATCTGCATCTGTTCTATCGTCCCCCTTGTTTGGTCAGTCTCCAGCATCGCCAGCCGCAAATTTGTCTCAGTCGTTAAAGCCTTCAGGTTCATCTCATTCATAGCCTGAGCCTCCAACTTTGTCGCATCCATCTTCTGAGGCTCCAGTGTCACCTGCCAGAGCCACCTGCATCCCTGCCAATGCCACCGCATGAACCTTTCAAGCAACCTGCGCTCCATCACCTGCTGCAGCTTCTTCATCAGAGCCGTCATCACCTGCTTCGTCCTCTACATCGCCTTCGTTCTTGCCTGAGCCACCTACATCATCTCCAGAGCCTTTGTCCTCGTCTGCAGCCCCAGTCGTCTGAGGAGACGGCTGCTCACCCTGCTAAATCTCTTGATTGTTTCAAGTTTCCACATTGTTTCAAGTGTTCTGAGTATGTGCTGCTACAGCTTCAATCATCAAAGGAGATGGCTGCACACCCTGCAGGGCAGCCTGGGAATTTCAAGTTTCCTGAGCTGCCAGTGGGTCCCTCACCCTCCGAGCCAGTGACAATGGGTCTCGCTCCATCCAAGTGCACTGAATCTATGTCTAGGAGTCTGAAATGACCTGGACTAGAGGAGTCATGTCACCTCCTTTGTTGCCCACCCACCAATTCCTCGCCTCTGTCCACGTGCCCGGCCTCCTTTGTAGCTTCGATTTTGCTGCCAATCTCGTGGCCGACCCCCAGAACTGCTTCAGCCCTGCTGGTGGCCACCCAGCTGGTTCCCTTGTCAGCTTCATCTCCATGATAGGCTTCAGCCTCTAGGTTTGGACCCTTGGCCTGGGCAGCCTCCTGAACTGCTGAGCTATTTTGCTTTCACCGTGGTTCTCAGCCCCTGGGTCTGGTTCCGTGGTCTGGGTGGCCCCCTGAGCTGTGTTGCTGCCTTTATCCTTTCCCCAGCAGACCCCCCTGGACTGTTTTGGCCTATGCTCTGTCTCTTATGCAGTATTTCGGTTTGGACTGTTTTTATCAGCCATGCGCTTCCGCATGTTTGTGTTCTGGTCCTGTGGCCGGGGCGACCCCAGGACTGTTCTTTTGGACTCTGTTGCACCTTCGTTTTGTTTGCTTAGTTTCTGTTAAAAAAAAATAATGACGCTGTAATATGCCATATGTTATTGTTCATCTGAGGCTGTATTTATGTAATCTTAGAACCTGCTGAGGATTAGATCATTTTCATTTTGTCCTGATACATAAAATTGCAAGAGGGAAAGTTGTACTTTTGTTTTCCACATACATTTTTGTCAATGAAAATCAAATACTCAACAAACTCCTACAAATAAAAAAAAATAAATAAAGTGAATTTAATCTTAAAAAGTGAATTAAAGTGAAAACTCAAGATTTGATGTGTAAGCTAGCATGATTTCACTTTACTCTCTATTTCACCTGAATTCCTGCAAAGAGTCACCTAACACTGTGACCCACACACAAACACAAACACAGTATTCACATGGTAGGAACAGTGTCGAGTCTAACTGGTTCAGCCAGAGCTGTCCACACCCCACCTCCAGCTACAAAGTAAGTCACACTCCTAGGTGCACACACACACACAGAGCGAGAGAACAGGTGGTGTATTCGGATACATACACTTGGCAGGAAATGTCAGGAAACAGAGAGAAAGTTGTTTGACATTGGCTCCAGTATGATCACAATACTAAAGGCACCAAAACAACCCATTGAGCAGAATTCAAGATATTAGCAGTAGTTTCTTTTAGTCCTGTTAGCTACAAGGTGGATGAGACTTGTTTTTCCTGCACATTGCAGCGATGCTTGAGCAGAGATGGAGGTCAAATCATCACCTTGAACTCTTACGTCCTCAAACTATTTCTGAGTAGTTTTTGCAGTGTGACGGGTAATATTATGCTGCTAACAGAGGATACTCCCTCAACAACGTAGCTCTAAAGGTGAGTGGTATGAGTCAAAGTAAGTTCCCCATGAATCCCACTACCCAAGATTTCCAAGCACTCACCCAGAGTGCATCTTGCTGCCAATTAATTCCCAGGAAAATGGGCTGTGCACCACACCCAACTCTACCATGTAGATATGTGTGCATCTGCATACATTAAAAAAGAAAAGCATCATTCATCCTCCGGTCTGATGGACACATGCCTTTACACTGGCACTGGGTAAGCATCAGCCAGTTGTGGCTGATTAAAGTGTATATTCTCTATTACAAGTTATCCAGTTTGTTCCACTGCAACACATTCAGTCGTGCAGAAACGTGTGTTCACTCACAGCAGAAACCCCTAAACCATATTCCTGCCACACACATTCTTTGACATAGTTTTAAATTTGTTTGCTGATTGTAAAATCCATTCAGCTCTGTCTGCTCTGAGGCTTTGGTCATACCGTGGACCATAAAGTGTGTGGGGGCGTGCTTGTGTGAGGGGAAGGTTAGCAGGGCGGGGCCGGGCTCCCCCGCCCTGCGCTGTTGACAGGTACGGCCCTGGGTGCTAAAAGTGAACGTTGTGGGACAGGAGTTCATTGCCTGTGGTGCACTGGGGTAGTGACAGGAAGCTCTGACACCGAGAAGGGCGTGTGGCCATTTCTGACGCAGCCTACACACTGAGCAGTGGAGCGAGCCGAGCGCGCACACAGCCGAGGTTCACCTGTCCTGCTGGGTTTGTGTTTTTGTCGAAAGCCGCCGACAGGTGACCTGTCACCATGATAAAGAAAAGGAGCAAGTCCACCGCAATAACGCAGCCCAAGCCAGCGTAAGTAGGAGACTTTTTTTTACTTCTACAGCTGGAACAGTGTGTTTCCTGTGACCTTGGAGCGAAATGACCGAAAGCCTCATCTTTGTCATGTCGGTGCCAGCATGGTCAGCAAAAGGACCCCATTAGTGCTCAGGAATAAAATGTGTGTGGAAGGTTAGATCATAAAAAGTGAGGTTGGTGGCATGTTTGCTTACTCGCAGCGCGCTCGGAGTTCGTATGCGCACGGTTTACTTGTTTTAATGCAGCGTGCGCAAATTGTCTCTTCGGGTGCGGACTTTAAGATGACTTGGATAAAATCGAGTTATGAATGGTTGGCTTGTGTGTGTGTGTGTGTGTGTGTGTGTG
>VUQK01025899.1:6801-21400 GCA_015106715.1 Bujurquina vittata
TGGGTTTATTTTTTTTTTCTTTTTTGGGTTTTTTTTTTGCTTGTTTTTTTGAAATTTGGATTTTTTTAATAATTTTTTGAGTGGGTTTTTTTTTTTTTTTTTTTTTTTTTTTTTTTTTTTAATGTGTAAGAGGGTTCTTGTCGCACCATTTCGCGACTCTCCCCTTATACTGATATGGTGCTATTCTTGTGCGTTAAGCCCAAGATAGCTGCATCTTCTGAGAATTTGATGGCACAATTATCCTGGTTGGTGCTTCTGCAGACACTCCAGCAGGTGCACGAGAGCAAACACTGAGAGGAGACAATTGTGGCTCTAATGTAGCATGTGGATATATTTTAACTGAATATTACACTGAGAGCTTTCACGTCTATGCAAGGGCTTTCCGAGAAACTCAAACGTAACCTCAATTATAGGCATTTATGTGTGCTACCGTTCCAAACTCTTCTCTTAAAGGTAATGATTCAGGCAGAGAAATGACTCCTTGTTACCTTTGTGGGAAAGTGCCTTTTAATAATTGTTTGGGTGATTTCCATTTCATCCTGTACATTTTACACGAACAAAGGTGAGCACAATAAGAAAGCTTTAAGGTCAAATTTGCTCAGAGAAGATGCATTTGCTTGGTTGAATCTGGCAGTCTGCAGCTGATTATGAGAGTATAGTGACTCAAAGGTCGAGAGTGCAAACACTCTGCCTGAGTGGGCTTTACATAAAATAACTAGAAATCTTCTTGATGATTTTATGTAAGATACCATACTGACACTGACTCGCCTAATACCGTACACTTTAAATCACCTCTGATCCATTGTCCCTGCAGGTTTCAGTGCTCAGTTGGAATCTGGGGAATCTGGATGCCGAGTCTGCACCGAAGGCTCTGTCACATTCCTTGAGTTCTTCCTGAGCAGTTTTTGGTTTTGGGTGGAGAAGCAGATACTCTGTTGCACACTGGGTCAAGAGTGATATTTACTGTTCACACTTCTGTAGCAGCCAGATGTCTCCAGAGCACTAGCGCCTGAGTTAATGGCACAATCGGCTCACCCCCTTGCTCCAGGAACCATTATGATTGATATCCACAGGTGCAGTACGCTGTACAGGCTGCGAACCTGTGGGGAAAATAGGGAGAGAGCTGCCATCATATCCAACCCAGATTAACTGATGACTCCAAAAAGATGGGTTAAAGAAAATCAAAACACACGAAGCACACAGAGCCTTCAGTTTCTGATTGCATCTGTTTGACGGAGGGTGGTGGCCATAAGCTGTGGCAGCAAACAGACTGTAGCACAAAACATAAAGCCAACTGTGAACAGCAGTTGGAGAATCCAATGTTTTTCATCTTTGAGGAAGACCACAAAGATGAAAAACTTGCCCCCTGACCTTTTCTTGGAAGAAGGAGCATTAGGTAAGAGGGCCATCTTGAAAAAGTGAGGATGACTATTGCCCATTTAAATGGTAGAGAGGAAGAAGGATGGAGCAACCTGGAAGAGCACTGGTCGGAGTGCTTGCTGTGGGGACAAATCAGGGCAGAAGGTAACAAACTCCCAGGTTTTCCTGCCTTGAAGCAGGTTCTTAGACCTAACGTGGTGGAGATGAAGATTGTAAACATTAGCTGAAGGGGCCTGTGTTCTTGGTCGTAATGTTATTAAAGTCTAACACTGTTTTATCCAATAAGATGAGGCCTGCTCCAACAAATGAGGTGGGACGTCTTTAACTCAAAGGCAATACATTGCCTTGGTAATTGTCCCTCATGTTTTTGCTCTGTTTAAATTTAAAGTAAAAAGACATTTTACCAGCTGAGGTATAATCCCGGTTTTAGGTGAGAGCATGATCTTTGATACAGAATCTAGAGAGATTTAACCTCTGAAAGATCGTCCACTGTAGGCCTCTGCTTCTGTCTTTCATTTACACTTCCCCCATATTTCACCATTCACTGGTAGCGCTTCCTTTTAAAATGATTATAATGGCCACGTAGAACCTCCATTCACAGGCTTGATTAGTAGAACATCTTTAATCTGTATTCACACAGCACGGCCATCATCTTTTGTGCTGTGAATAGGGGCTAAATACAGTGTGAATGTTGTAGTGATTGCACCATTTAGACAGACTGTAAAAATGCAATGGATTGATTAATTATGAAAACCTTTTGGTCTTTTACAGATTGTGAGAACAAGTGTGTAACAAGTGAGAAATTCTAATGGCTAGAACTTGTTCAAGGTCAGTCTTTCAGTAGAAGAGGACAGTTTGCATTTAAATGTATTTTCCACCTGGAGTTACCCCACTTCTGCCTAATGAGCCGCCGACAGCTCGCCCCTGCCCTGCAGCGAGAGGAAATTTCCACTGGAGTTGTTGTTGCCATCCAGTGGCTCACCCTTCCACCAATATGGCAGTGACAGAATGCCCAGGCATTTATGCCTGATATGCCCAGCTGTTTGTTGACAGTGGGGAATAGGAGCTGACTACTGGCGGGAATGTAGACTGACAGAGAGCGGAAAAGTACTGAGGGTAGTCAACAACTACTCCCTTAAGCCCCCTGACCAGTTAAGCACGTGCCAGTAGATGTGAACAAGCCTGAAGCTGCAGTCTCCAGCACAATGAACCGACATGTGTTCACTGTGACGAGGTTGTTTTAATTCGTCACAGTGATCATAAAAATGTTTCTCTTGCCATTTGTATTGGCAGTGATGAGCCAGAGTCAAACAGCTATTGATGTTCTCACTCATCTTTTTTCCTCCTAGGATCAGTTCTGATGCCAGAGCATGCTTATCCCCAGTATTGATCCAATAATGCTGTTCTCGTCTCCCCACATTTTTCCACTGAAGCAAAGAGGAATTTTTTTTATGTAAAGTGTGGTGCAAAATACTGTCAGTGAGCCAGATTATAGGAGTGCCCTATTATAATGATACTGCTGTAGAAACTGTATTTAATATGGGCCTTTTCTATATTTTCTTTTCTTTCATATATACTGTATCAGCTGGATGCTAATTAATATTGAAAGTTTCAAATAATGAGGTCACCATGTACACAAGTCGCTCTTAACAGTGAGAATTTCAGGCTGCAAATGGGGCTAAACAATCTTTTTCAGCATTTTCAGTTTGTTTGTTTTTTTTGCGCTCTTGGTTTTGTATGACGTCAGAAAGAACAGACATCCCTAATATATCGCAGGCAGACACCTGTGCCCCGCCCACCTGTTGTTAAAACCTTCTGTTTGCAAGGGCCAGCCAATCAGAAGAAAGCTGAGTTAAAGCGTGAAACACCTTGTTATGGTATGAAGATGAGCCAAAAGGCTGCACACAGGATCAGATACATGTGGATATGTCAGCAATTATACATTTGAACCTTTCTGTTTTCACCGAGTATCCACACAAATCCAGATTTAATTTTTAAAAATCTGGATTCGTATTTAATCTTGAGGGACAGAAACTTTGAAGCTTTGTGGAAACAATCATGCAGACACTCTAACTTGCTCCGTGGAAGGTGTTTTTTTTATGTCGAAGAAAATTTGAAAATTTGAGCCTGGTTCTGCTGGAGGTTTCTTCCTGTTAAAAGGGAGTTTTCCCTTCCCACTGTCGCCAAATACTTGCTCATAGGGGACTTTCTCCATAATTATTGTAGGGTCTTCACCTACAAAAGCACTTTGAGGTGACTGTTTGTTGTGATTTGGCACCATACAAATAAAATTGAATTGAATTGAATTGAATTATTTTGAATTGAATATTGAACATGAATCTGTAGATTCAGTTTCATGGCTATATCACTAACTAGCTCTTGTTGTCTATCCTCATATACGGCTGTTGGGTTAAAGCCTCTCTCCAAACGAGTCCTGCATTTGGGTCCTCTTCCTTCTGTCCTGTGCATAAGTACCAGTTTGGTCTGAATATCGGTGGAGATACCCAAATTAGGTTGGGAGTGACAAGGGCATCCCTCTCCAGGAAATGATCATCTTCAGACACTTAGTGCATGATGATAAATTTTAATGAACCAAAATGTACCTTTTATGTGTCAATATAGGCTGGAATTTTTTTTACTCCATCAATCCATTCTCTTCCGCTGATCATTTTCAGGATCCCGGGGGGTTGGAGCATATCCATAGGGCGAGAGGCAGGTACAGCCTGTACAGGTCACCAGCCTATTGCAGGGCCAACACAGAGAGACAGGCAACCATTCACACCTATGGTCAATTTAGAATCACCAATTAACCTAACCCCACTAACTGTGTGTCTTTGGTCTGTGGGAGGAAACTGGCATACCTGGAGAGAACCCACACAGGTACAGGGAGAACACACAAACTCCACACAGAAAGGCCTGGGCCAAGGTGGATCCAAACCCAGACCTTCTTGCTGTGATGCTACAGTTCTAGCCCCTGTGCCATCATGCTGCCAATTTCTTAAATAATACAAAAAATAAAATTAAAAAACAAGAATTCTGCAGAGTCAACAAAAAGACTTGATTTTCTCTTCTGTGTTCTTGTGTTTGCTCGGCTCCCCACGTGAGAGTGAGGAGTCACAAGCTGACAACTCTTTTCAAAATCAGGTGACCTTTTGCGTAATTTGTTTGCAGACGCAGCATTCTCAAGTGTGCACGTACCACAGGTTCTCATCAATGATAAACTGATTTCTATAAATTCTTCAGTTGCTCAGATCTGTATCTGCACGATATGTATTCATGTCATCAAAACTTTCTGTAAGTTTAAAACATGTTGTACGAATTTGGGATGAATTTTATGTTAATGCAGTTGACTGAAAGAAAGAAAAAAAACAAGAACAGCCAATATTGACATGTGATTAGTTAGAAAACTAGCAAACAACTCAAAACAGTGGCTCAGAACGTCCCTCCCTTGCAATTCTTACAGGGTAATATTACAGTACAATTGGGGCATTTCCTGAAATCAACACCTATGTCTCTTTGAATGGTTGCTATTGTAGCTTTTTATGCTGCTACTACCCTGCCGACATGTGCATGAGGCATACCCAGTATCAGCCATTTAAAATGAACGATTCAATTCAATTCAATTTTATGTATATAGCGCCAAATCACAACAAACAGTTGTCTTAAGGCATTTTATTTTGTAAAGATAAAGACCCCACAATAATTACAGAGAAAAACCAGCAGTCAAAACGACCCCCTATGAGCGAGAGCTTGGCAACAGTGGGAAGGAAAAACTCCCTTTTAACAGGAAAAAACCTCCAGCAGAACCAGGCTCAGGGAGGGGCAGTCATCTGCTGAGACATTTGGGTGTAAGGGGAGCGAGACAGAGATTAATAATAACAGAGTTTATTTCTGAAACTGGCCACTTTGTTTCACAGCACTATTAAAAATGTATCACTGTGAATTTTACATATTGTTATTGCCTGTCTCTAGTACATTGATGTGTAAGCCGTTAACATGATAATGTATCACACTGTCACAGTTAATCATGTGTTTTGTCAGAAATGTTCCTCTGACAAGTAGTATTGTGAATGTTTACGTTTGTATGAAAGATCTGAAGTAACTCAAAATTTTTAAAAAGGAATAAATTGTAAGGAAAAGAGGGGAACCTGATTATAACCATCGCATCAGAAAGATCAAATCAAATGTCACAGTTCGGACATCGTCACTGATGAGACAAACAATTCAAGCGACCTTAAGACTTTATTTGCCAGTTGTACTCACACACAAGGTTTGGGTACATTGGAATTTTTGTGCACAGCTTTCGAGTGGGAGTGTGAAAACTAAAATGAAATGAATAAAATAAAATAAAATAAAACAAAAATGTATAGAAAAGAACTAAATATTTACATAAATATATTTATATACACACATATACAGTACAAAGAATATAAAAATGGTTACTTAAGTTGAAACATTGGTGGGTACCAATCAGCACAGACAACACAGTGTAAGTCGCTTGTGTAGATCAGACAGATATGGCACCAAGTGTTAGTGTGTTAGCGTGCATGTTAGTTGTGGAGAAGTCCTGGAAAACCAAGAGGACATTTTGCAGGTTGCTGCTGCAAAGCTTAAACATGTCCCTTGAAATAAAATGAAGGAAATCATCAGGGAACAGAAGCTCAAATCAAGCCTCCCCCGGGTGTGCTTGGAATGAGGATGATTAGATGCATCACTGACTGCAGCCTTTACAAATCCTGCTTTTGACATTAGCCTCAAGTGAAGAGCAAAACATGAGCAGACGTTAGATGGAATGAATAATAATAATAAAAAGAAAATACATAAAATGTGATTTTTTGCCTTTTGCTTGTCCACAGCAGAAATATGCAGCTGACCAAGCTGACCAAGGTCTTTAACAGTGGGAGCTCTTTCAGCCGGCTGTTACTTTGTTTGCTTCTTGTACTCTCTTTCAAATGATGCTTCTTCTTCAAGGACAACACATTTTGCTATGAAACGTGGTAATCACTTTACTGTATTCAAATGCAAGTCATAAACTCACAGATGCTTCTATCACAGATGTTCAAAATACCTTAAAATGATGCAAGATCAAATCCTATTAGAGCACATTCGCAGCTAGCGTGGCGCAATAAACAACTAGAGACGTGAAAACAATGTGACTAATACTTGTTTCGACGATGTCTGACAGGATTCCGCTTATTATCATCTACTGGGAGCTGACAAAAAAAGTGATATGTGTCGTGATATTTTGTGGTGCTGATATCTGACATTTCAGTGGAATGCTGCTTTGGCTTTTGTTCTTCTTCTTTTTTTTTTCTTTGCATATACTGTGTAAACTCTAATGTTTTGATTGGGGGGGCGGGACGGGCCGGCATTATAAGGACAATCCCAACTGTACTGACACAGCCGTCGCTTATGTAATAAGAGATTTGACCAGGACGCTGTGTTCCCTGACGAAGGCATTTCTTTTCAAAACTGTGTGTGGCAAGCTTCCAGAGAATCATTCACAGAGAGTGTTCTTCTGTTCACCAGGACAGGAGGAGCTAAACAAGGAGCAGAGGGTGTCTGATTATGTTATCGCTGAGATGAAGGAGGAGGAGAAGGACATGACTATATAACAACTTTCAAACTGCATAACCTCCTTACTGAATTCAAATCAATGTTAGTAATATGAAGCTCATAATTCTTGAGCTCCTGTAAAAGAAGCATGTTATATAGGAGTATACTTTTGTCTGTTAAAGGCTGTTTTAATGCTACAGCATACAGTCCTAGTTTGAATACCAGTTTTAAATAAACAGCCTCCAGTTTTCCTCATCCACACAGAAAGGTCTATTAAGACCTTAGCTGAGCATTGGCTCAAACTAAGTCCAACTCAGATGATCGTGTAATCTTAGCTGACACCGTCTATGTGTCCAGCTGGCATGTTGTTTAAGCCACATCAGTCTTCTCACAGTTGCTACTCATCTGCAAGCAGCTTTGCAACCCACTTCCAACCCAAATCCCTTCTCATGCTGTTTGTTAAAGGCAGTGGAGAGGAGTGCTGGAGCTGTTTGAGAGACCGTTGCTTATCTGTAGTCACAAAGGAGAACCTGCTACTCAGGTTTCCCCCTTCTGCTGTCAGAACTCTCTTTTCATGGCACATATTTAACAAAGTGCCAGAAACATTCCCCAGAGTTTTTGGCCCACATTGAAATGATAGCATCAGACAGTTGCTGCACATTTGTAGAGGCACATCCATGATATCGATCTCTCACCGCATCCCAAAGATGACCTATTGGATTCAGATCTGTTGGCAGTGGAGGTCAGTGCAGTGAACTAGCTGTCATGTTTCCGAAACCAGTCTGAGGTTATCTGAGCTTTGTTATGGTGCATCATCCTGCTGGAAGCAGCCCATCTGAAGATGGGTACACTGGTCAAAAAGGGATGGACATAGTCAACAATAATACTCAGGAACCACTGATGTAAAGCAGGATGCAATCATGCTTTTAAGGTGTTTGTGCCAAATTCTGATCCCATCTGAATGTGGTTTGTTGTGCTGTGCATTCTTAGACACTCTTCTCTGCATATCGTGGTTATAACAAATGGTTATTTGAGTTACTGTTGCCTTTATATCGGTTCAACGTAGCCTAACTGCTCTCCTCTGACCTTTGCCATCAGCAAGGTATTTTCACCCAGAAAACTGCTGCTCACTGGATCCTTTTTCTCTATAAACCCTAGAGATGGCTGTGTGGAAAATCCCAGTAGTTTGTGAAAATCAGATCTCTCTGATATCAACAACATTTCGTGTAGATGCCGCGTTCAAAGTCACTAAACTCACCGTTCTTTCCCATTTTGCTGAATGGAGAGTTACTGCCATCTGATTAGCCAGTTGGATAATTGCTCGATTAATGAGTAGTTGAACAGGTGTACCTTATTAAATGTCCCGTGAGTGTATGCATACACACTCACTGGACAGAGCACAGCTATGCAGCCAGAAACAAATTACTGAAGATGGAAATGGGAATGACAGTTTTTGACTATAGTATTCCTGACAGGAATGCTTTTCAGCTGGATGGCTGAAAACCACTGTTGAAATAGATTTCATGTGGGGTGCTGACCTATGTCCAATCCAATATTTCTGAGGGCTGAGAAACAGGCCTTACCCCAAACTAAAGCAATTTTAGGTTGAGAGAAGAAGAGAGCAAGATACCAGCTCAGTCGCTGTGATTCACACACGGGATCACACAAACTGTCAGATCAGAACACGTAAAACGAGACTCACACTTTTGTTGTTTAATGGGAGAATAGTCCTTAATGCAGGTCCAGCATCTGAAAACCAGAATAGTTGAAGCTGTTATAACTGCACGTGTGGTGTATTTTTAGCCAGCTGGCAGCTCAGGTTCAGACGCACAACTGACCTCACGTACACTAAAGTTATGCTAGTGCTGAGTGTTGAGAAGTAAAGAGCACAGCTGTGGATCGATGCAATAATTACAGCATCAAAAAAAAGTAAGTTCTTGTATAGGGTAATTTTATACTCGGAAACTGCAAGCTTTTAGTAAAGTTTGGATCCTTTTGGTTGGCTGAACGGGGTTTTTCTGTGCAGTGCATCTTTGCATTTTCTACTTAATGAAACTTTCAGTTCATGCTGTAAAGGTCATCACAGATAACTAAAAATTAACTAAAGTAAAAAGTGAATGTCTCAGACTCAGATGTTTATTTGCTTGTAGCATAATACCTCTACATGCTGCGGCTGTCAGATACCACAAACTATATCATATACTCTATAAAGGAACAAGAAAAATCAAATAAAGACTAAAAATAGCAATAAATGAAATGAGCACACGAACTGAAAATCATTAGGTTGAATGAAAAAATTCAAAACTACAAGAACTATGCATTTTAACACCTTCGATGTTGCACGGCAATGCCTGGGGATGTTACATGTAGTTCAGCTTTTCTAAAACCCACATTAAACACACCTTTTGTTTACTGACTGAATTGAGAAGACTAGTTCTTTTGGCTGAGTTTGCATGGTTTTCCTGTAGCTCCACATGTTCTGGATTCTCCAAATATGGTGGTGTTAGTTGTTGTTGACTCTGAGGTGTGTTTGTGTTACTGTGTTCACTCTTTTACAGTCGGGAACATCTAATAAGCATATCAATGTATTCATATATCATTTATTTTGGTGCTTTAGGTGAACTGAAGACGAATTTAGAACGTTGGGACTGATCAGGGGCCTCTGGAGACTTTTCTAGACTGGAAGCCCCCCATACTTACTAAGCCCGCCTCCTCCTCTTCTCATTGGCCAGCCTGGAAGGTAAATAAGAATTCCCGCTTTCCCATTGGCTGGAGAATCCTACATCTCCGCGGCCGCCTCCCCTTGTTTTCATACTACAGCATGAAAACAGTCTAGGTGGTGTGGAGTAGCTTAGCCTCGGACCTCACACAGCAATAATGAAGTTCGTCAGGTTTATTATGAAAAACGCCGCTTTGGCCAGCGCGCCTAAACATATCGAGCATTTCTCTAAATTTTCTCCGTCTCCTCTCTCCATGAAGCAGTTTCTGGATTTCGGTGAGTACTGAGCCTCGCTCATGTGGCTGATTTGTGGCGCAACAATGGGGGCTACGTGACCTATGTGTCGTCAGCTGTGAAGACGTGAGCACAGGTGTACCGCAGCTCCGTGGCAAACATATCCTCCGGTACAAAAGGAGCCGTGCACGGCTCCGTGTGCTCTGCAGTGTTTGCCTGCAGTAGCATGGTGTTCATTTTGGCGAGTGTTGCGTCAGACCAGGGCCTGTGGGGTGGCCGATTTTATCACTACTATGATCTGCTGATAATTTGCTGTAAAATACTTTATGATGTGCAGATGATCTCTCACACATTTTGTGCAAAGGAATTGTAAAAGACAGATGTTTGCCTGCAAATATCACGTTTCTATTATTCTGTTATTAATATTATTATTATTGTTATTAGTTCTATTTTATGTCGTATAAATCATACAGATCTCGTTATTTTGTTTGGAAGTCAGTAAAAATATAACTGCCTCTGTTATTCAGAGCCCTTACAGACGCCTCCTCCAGCTCCAGCTATCAGTTAAAAAACAAAACTCCAGCAGATTTCACCTAAATTGATACAATACTTATTTTTCTAACATAAAAAAATCATTTTTCTCTTGTCAGCTAATCAGCACGTCTGCTTGTCCCTAATTCAGGATCCATTAACGCCTGTGAGAAGACATCCTTTGCCTTTCTGAGGCAGGAGCTTCCAGTAAGACTTTCCAACATCATGAAGGAGATTAACCTGCTCCCTGACAAACTGCTCACGACCCCATCTGTCAAAATGGTGCAGGGCTGGTAAGTCTGAATTATTGACTGTTAGAATCCAAGTAATCAAACACATTTTATGTATTCAGTAGAAACATTTTCCAGAACAAAAGAGCAGCGTGTTACAGTCAGTGTCTCTCAGCCTCTGTGGTGTTTTGTGAAGCATGGTTGATGCCAGATTTCATCCCTTGTCTGGTCACAGCCACAGCTGTTGATTTGTTTATTGCCAGCTTATTTCCCCACATCGTGCTTTGAGTTACAAAGCCCCGCTCTGACCAAGTTGCACTCCCTCCAACTCGGCCTGTGTTGGTGCGTGTGGGGCGGAGACGTTAGCTTTGAACTTTCCCCCAGTTTCTCCTGCATGCCACGTGACTGCTGTTTTCAAGACTGCCGTTTCTGCTGCTTCCTTTATGAGAAGCAGGCTGTGATCTGTAGAAATTGAGGACTTTGACTCTGTGCAGACTCACTCAGCTGTTTCTCTTGTGTTTAGCATCATATGTTTAGATGTGTTATTTGTGATGTTTTCAGGTATGTCCAGAGTCTAATGGAGATCCTTGAATTCCTGGACAAGAATCCTGATGATCACAAAGTCCTCGGAGAGTAAGTTTCTCATTCTTATTCGTGTTTTCTCTGTTTTTAAGAGAAACATGATCTTTTTTGTTCTCCCAACCCCCCCTCATCCACCCAGCCCTTTCAGGGTGATATAACCTAACCCCCGATGGCTGGATTTCTTTGTGATTCCTCCTCAGGTTTGTTGATGCCTTAGTTACCATCAGAAATAGACACAATGATGTAGTGCCCACCATGGCCCAGGGTGTCCTCGAATACAAAGAGGCCTTCCCCCAGGATGTGGCCACCAACCAGAACATCCAGTATTTTCTGGATCGCTTTTACATGAGCCGGATCTCAATCCGTATGCTCATCAACCAGCACAGTGAGTAACTTTTTAGTTCAGAGTCACTTTATTTGCCAAAGTGTAAACTTCTTGGCACAGTCACTGCATTTGGGGCATGAACATCCTGGAGACTTTCAAACTGCTTGCTGCTGAATATCACTGAATACCTTCAGAGAGTCGAGGGCACTGCAGGAAGAATATGGCCAGAAAGAAATGAGGTTAAACTGTCTACATGATAGAATTTATCTTCTGATCTAATTTGCTTCTGGCCTTCTGTTTATTTATTTTTCTTAGCTTCTTATTCTTTGTGGGCTTTTAAACAGATTACAGCCTTAATAATGGGCTCCATGCAAACTTAGCCACTAAAAAGAAGAAGAAACCGCACCAACTGCAGTACTTGTATGTGGTGCAGTAATCATTACACAATTAGAAGGGGATGTAAGCACATAAAAGTACTGATGAGTCATTGAATGGTAGTGTGAATGGATTTGGTGCTTCTAGCTTCCCATTTTGAGCAGCTTTAGGCAAAAGCATCTATAAAAAGAAAGTCTTTACATTTTTTCAGAATGAAACCATTTTACTGTCATTTACTGCATGGATTTTCTTTTTTTTTTTTGGTCTCTGTATCAAGTGCTGAAAATACTCCCATGTCAGCGGCAGATGGTTGCTCTGGCATGATGTTATAGTCTTCAGAGGTCTGTCTCGTTATTGAGAGCTTGTGCAGGTATCGTCAGCCGTGTGGAACAAAGACTGTTGATGCATTTCACTGATCTGATCGTTTAGATTTTCAAAATCACAGTTGCGTGAAAGGAAGCATTTATGCTTTATTAACTACACAACTTGTCTTGAGAACAATTTATTTTATTTTATTTATTTATTTTTTTACATCTATGTAGGTTTCTCCATCAGCTGCTTAAGCTCACAGGCCGTGCAGCATATTGTGCTCCTCAGTTTCCTGCTAACTTTGGTGTTACCCTTTTGTCTTATGGTCCCAAGAATCTGAGTTGCTGAACACTGATCAGGTATAGCATTATGATGGGAATAACACTGGTTATCTCTCTTTATCATGGCACCTGTCCTCAAAGTTAATGTGTTGGAAGCAGGAAAAATGAGTCAGATCATCTCCACACCTGCAGTTCTTGTGGGGTGTTCCAGGTCTGCAGTGGTCAGCATCCATCAAAAGTGGTCCAAGGAAGGAACAGTGGTGAACCGGCGACAGGGTCAGGGGCAGCTGAGGCTCACTGATGCATGTGGGGAGTGAAGCCTGGCCCATGTGGTCTGATCCAACAGATGAGCTACTGTAGCTCAGGTTGCCCAAAAAAAAAAAAAGAGTTAATGCTGGTTCTGACGGAAAGATGTCACAATGTGTTACTTACCCGGGGAACACCTGGCACCAGGATACACTATGGGAAGAATGTAGTATGGTGCTTTGAGCATTGTTCTGCTGGGAGACCTTGGATCCATGTGGATGTTACTTTGACATGTATCCCCTACCTAAGCATTGCTGCAGACCCTTTCATGGAAGCTGTGTTCCCTGCTGACTGTGGCCTCTTTCAGCAGGATGATGCAACCTGGCACAAAGCAAACGTGGTTCAGGAATGGTTTGAGAAGCACAATAATGGGTTTGACGTGGTGACTTGGCTGTGCTTGGATGTGCCGGACAAACATGTCAGAGCCACCATGCTAACATCTTGGTGCAGATATCACAGCACGCCTTTAGGGGTCTAGTGGAGTCCATGCTTCGATGGGTCAGGGCTAATTTGGGGACCAACATGACATTTGGCAGGTGGTAATAATATGCCTGATTAGTTTAGGTGTATGTAGATGTACGTGTATGTAGATGCTCATAAAAACAGACACCAGCATATGTAAAAGAAATCCCTGAGAGACAAAAAATTCAGACGCCTCTCAGCTCTTGGTCTCAGCTATTTAGGTATTCTTGGACCTGTATGTCAAAGAAAGAGGATATCCCTAATATGGGCATGTCAGATACACACCATATCACCTGCTGTTCAAAACGTCTGTTTGAAAGTGGCATCCAATCACAATAAAAGTGAATCAGAATAAAGATTGTTTCATACAGAATGCAGTGAAGGAGGTCCAGAATAACAACATAAATGTTTTTTGTTTTTTTTGTTTTTTTTTTAATTCAAACTGTGATGTAAAGCTGCTCCATGAGAGTACAGGAGTAATACTATGGCGCTAGTATGATTTGTTTTTTGTCTTGTTTATTTGCACGTATTTAAAAAAATATTTGCCCATTTAAATAATAATCTAATATGCTTAGGAGAAGGCTTCATAGAAAATATATGTGCTTTCTTTATCACGGCATAACCAACCTGTGCATAGTACTTCTGGGGATTTTACATGATGCATAGTAGGGCTGGAACTAACAACTATTTTGATAGTTGATTAGTCATCGACTATTGAAACGATTAGTCGACTAATTGGATTATAAATCATATAATTATGAAATAACATTTATTTAACTATCAGCTTTTACATTTAAGGTTATTTAAAATGCATACCTGTCAAGTCTCCCGTTTTGCCCGGGAAACTCCCGTATTTTACCCCTCTGTCCAGCCATCCTCCCGTTTTATTATTTTGACGTAAATTTCCCGTATTTTAATATAATAATTTAGAAAAATTATTCCTGCCGCTCCAAACTGAACTCTGTCAGTAGCCTCGCGAGAACTGCCACCTGCAGTAGCCTGGATGCCAGTTCTCGCGAGGTTAGTGCAGACAGCGGGGTTGGGCACAGTGTTGCCAATTTAGGGCATTTTCAAACCCCCATAATGACCTTTTTTCCCCAAAAAAGTGACAGCGAAATCCTCCGCTGTCTAACCGCTCCCATCCCCGGTCGTCGCTTCGGCCTTTATCAACCTTTATCTGTAAAGCAAAGTTGGCACGGTTTCATGAATAGCCACATGACTAAACACGCCCGCCACAGATAAGCTGACAGGAAGACGTCTCACTCCGTTTGAAAAAGAAAAAACGGATCCAAGGTTTGGGACAATTTCA
>VUQK01025900.1:1858-19697 GCA_015106715.1 Bujurquina vittata
AAAAAAAAAAATCTAGTTTTGCACTCAAATTCCAAAAAAAAAAAAAAAAAAACTACAGCCAAACATCAACCACCTCCTCCAACGGCTTCCTTGAAAGTCTCTTAGGACCTAAAAAGATTATGTATTTCTTTTTAAACAAATCTGTGTTACCTGCCTGGTCAAAGAGGTTCAATTACAATAGAAAAAAAAACCCTACTTTACTCACACCTTTATTTATTTGTTTATTTATTTTATACCAAATGTTTTTAGTTTAAATAGCGCCCATACATTTACATATAAGCCTACCTCAGGCAGCGCTTGCAGCGGTCACATGGTGTGTTTGGATGACAGAGCGGGCAGTGAACGCCTCTCTGAGCGGGGCTGATCATGTCCGGGCGGGCGGAGGCTGGACGGTCGGATCGGACGGAGGAGGAGGACAACTTAGCGCTCACAAAACACGGTAAGTTTCTGATTATGAACAAAATCTGCTCTAAATAACACTTCTTAACATATTAATCCTTCGGAGATATGCCATCTGCGGTCATCAGTAGTGCGTTTAAGGATGTTATTCTCACTTCTTTTATTTTTTCCTTCTTTTTCTCCTCCTTTTTTTTAATTTTTTTTATTAAACCTTCATCCTTTATGCCCCAGCCCCTTACAACAGTGGTAGGTAGAGTTTCTGGGATATTTTTGTTATCTATTTATTATTTTGTCAGCTGTAGCGAAGTAAGGTTTGTCCGGATAAAGTTTCTAACTGTGAGTGAGTGAAGAGTCGTAAAGCAGCCAAGCACAAATTTGTTATTAAAAGTACAGCTGACAAAGAAATAACGGGCTAATGGCAAGTTATAAGGTCTTATTACACAAGAACATGCCAGGTTCTGGAAAATCCTCCACCAATGTGACTCTTGCTGCCTTTTCAACCAAGTCTTTAATTCATTAGCCTGCAACTCCCTGAAATAAACCGCTCATGCCCCTGAAATCATTTATTACTAAACATCAGCTCAACAGTCAATTTTCGGAACGTAAAGGGGAAATTTAAACTAATTGAAAAAATCCCGGAATGATGTTTTTCCACAACCTGGCAACAAAAAATAGTTTATGACTGATGGCTGATTGGTGAAATCATAAGTGAAAAAATTGCAATGAGCTGAGGCTGATAAAGACGTACAGCATGTCAGCAAAGTCCATTTGAGGAGATTTTGCAGCGCTTATAACTGTCAATAAAGCTGCTGATTGCAATTGTAGGATAAAGTATTATATTAATATTTGAGTTGAAAATATACTTTCTTCTCTAGCATTATTGGAACAAAAAAATTGTTTTATAAGAAGTAATAGACCACAGTTGTCTAAATAAATATATTTTACCTCTTCTTTTGCATAAAATTGATTGATTAATTAACTATATTGGCACATTTTTGGAATATCTTACACAGTTAAAGAAAACACTACATATTAAACACACATATTAAAGTGTCTAAATATTCTTGTCTTATCTAGAATATAATGGGCGGTCATAAATGACCTCACTCGGTCATTCCTGTCTCCAATATTGTTGGTCATTTCAGGGTTAATCTGAGTGGCAACACACTAAGGATGGGGCTCTTAGGAAGATGCCATACTGAGTGCTACACACCACCTATTGTGTTTGTGTGTGACAGCCTCACAGTAGTGTGTTTGTTGACAAACATTTTCCCCAAGCGTCATACGAACGAGTGGATGACGACACCTCGCGGCCTCAGCCAGTTGTAGTCGTCATGCAGTTGGCTCAGCTTAGGCTGTACAATAGTACGCTGTCATTAGCACACAGAAGGAGCTGTTTTCATTGCACAGCAATATCAGGCTCTCGTCAGTCTCCATTTATTCTGCCTCTATGTGCAGCTGTGTGAGAAGCTCCGTCGATGTCTCTCATTGCGATCTGCCTTGGGCTCCGACCCTGTTCCAGTGGTTTGTAAACAGATAATAAAGCCTGACCAACCTGAAGCATCAGTTTTCAAGTCACTCTCCCATGCAGTCTCCCTCAGCATCATTTTTAACATGCCTGTCTGTGTTCCCTCCAGTTTATCTCCAGCAGGGTCAGGATGGAGTCCCACAGACTGAACGGCTCTCCAAACATCAGGATGCAGAGGGGTTACATGCCACAGCACGGTCACAGCCAGCCAGGCAGCCAGGACAACTTGTTTGGAGTGAGGGTTCAGGTTCAAGGGATTAAAGGTCAACCCTATGTGGTTCTGAACAGTTCTAGCCAGGACAGCAACAGGGACGTTTCTGTCATCACTCACCAGGCAGGGTACAACCCGGGTATGGTGCGGAGGTCTTTGGAGGAAAGACAGCTACCACCCGAGTTTCATTATCAGAAACACCCTGAGATCATGAGACCTTACAGCCCTGACACTAATAACCTGAGCCCCGTGTTCCCTTCACAAACAGCCTCAAACAAACCAACTACTAATGTGACCAAACCCAGGATCCCTCTGCCTGCTGAGGGCCCAGGAGAGGACTCCGCTGAGGTGACCCAGAACAAGACACCTCCCTCCAGTGGACAAATTCCTGCAAGGTCCCCAAACTTGGTCGACACTGACTCCATCATTTCTGTAGGGAAACTAATAAGCCAGTTTAACAGCAATCAGCAGAGGGGAAGGCGTCCAAGGAACAGGCTGGACCTCCAGGAGTGTCGGCGGTCACGCAGCGTGGACAGCAGTCGAAACCCTGAATCCTCCCCGTCCTCCCCTTCAACTAGCAGAACCTCATCTCTGAAGGGGGGGATATATCCTCCTGGGTCAGCCAGGGCCCGACTCCTCAGAGAAGAAGGCACTTTGAAGCCACAAAGCAATAAAGATACGGGTGCCAAAGTGCTTCACAGAGCAGAGAAAGCCTCTGACCAAGCTGATGAATCTGATGAAAGAGATGCACAGGTACAGGGTTTTATTTTAGGGCAAAGTTGTCATTTCAAAGATGGTGTTTATTTTCCTTATGTTCCCCAACCAGGTCACTCCTGATCTTCTGAAAGGATGGCAAGAGCTCTCAGTGGATCCAAGGGAAGAGACAACAAAACAAATGCTGTTCACTTACCTGAAGGCTGGGTAAGTCCCCCTCAGCTTTCTGCACTACACATTAAAGGAGTTGCATACAAATGTGAACACGTGCAGGAACTTCATCCATCCATCCATCCATCCATCCATTTTCTATCACTTATAAGGGCCTGGGTCATGGGGAGGCAGTAGTCTGAGCCACATTATGTAATGTGTTCCATATTGGCACATTTTATTACTCTAAACTATCTCAATGAACAAGTTTACATTCCTGTTTTCACTTGAGTTTCCTTTTAAAAAAAAAAAGCATATCTTCTATAACGTTGTGAATCTTTCTTCTTTCTTTTCACCCCTTCTGTTAGTGACGAGTGTGTGGTTGAGATTAAGCAGTGTAGTCAGATACGGGCTGCTGCTCCAGATGTGTGTTCTCAAGTCAGGAATGTAGAGCAGGAACATGTTTTTGCTGATAAAATATCTGCTTCACATGGAAAGTTTTCAACATCTACCAGTGCCTGTTTGGTGCAATAATTAAAAAAAAAGCCAAATTACATGCTGCACCCCAAAGAGAGGTCAAGTGAAAAACATTTTATTTCTGCCTACCAAAGCTACTTGGCATCACACTCAGAGGAGACCCTGCCGCAAGCTGATTTCATCTTATTGTTACACCTTATCATGTGTGTTATTGTGTTTGTTCAGTATTTTTCTTGCTCCTCAGAACGACTGATGATGACTCCACCACCCAAAAAAAGGTCCACCTGCTCCTTCAAAGGATCAACAAGCTCAAGTGGAGAACTGCTGCCAATGTGGAACAGGAGGAGACAGTGAGTGTTTGCCAGGGTGGATCACTGATTTATTGTCTTTGTCTGAAACTACTTATAATATTGCTGTGTTTCCCCCCCCCAAATATGTAGAACTATGAAGATGCGATAAAGCAGCTGCAGGAGAAACAAGCAGAGCTGGAGAAAGAAGTGTCCAAACTAACGCAAAGACTAGAAGCTGAGATTAAGGTGTATTGTAGCCCCATCCTGCTGAGTCACCTCTAAACGGCTCACTTCCTCTTCCTGTGACTGATGATGTTCCTTTCTGTTGTTGTTGCTGTGCAGAATGAGATGACTTTAGCCAAGGCCTGTGAGAAGGCGAGGACAGAGAAGAAGAAACTTCAGGAAGAGTTGACAAAAAGCCAGGCAGAGCTCAGCCAACTCAGGCACAAGCTGGCTGAAGTTGAGGCAGAACTTCAGGCTGCCAAACAGGAGTAAGGATGCGACCTTCAGGTCATTCAGTCCCTCTACCCAGTGGTTATACTAAAGTTTCAGCTGACACTTGAAAGCAAATAAAAACAGACAGAAAGCTAACGTGAGCTAAAAAACCAGACTCACCAGTCTGAATTTGCCATGTCTGCAGTTTTTCTACCTAATTAAGTGATGGGCTCCATAGCCAGTCTGACTATTGTGATTCAAATGGCCATAAATGTTGAAAATCAGTGAATGGCTGTATGGTAATTTATGAGCTATATGAGGGCTTCTGTCATGGAGGTTTGTTACCTTTGGAAAGAAACAGTGCTGTTGCTCACAGTAGAAAGTGGTTTTGATCTTTTGAGCAAAAAGACAAACAAGCATGTTTCCCATTGCAAAACTGTTCTTTTAAATAAATCCTGTGAAAGAAGCAGCTCTGAATTACAGACCTGAATTTAACTCAGCGCTGTGTTTCACATTCTTTATCTAAGCTTCAGCTCATACTCATTCAAGTGCACTCTGATGTATGATTGGATGAAAGTCATCTGAAAGCAGAGTTAAATACCATTTGATTTGCTGGTAGTTTGGTTCAAAAGTGAAGATTCCTGTTTTTCAGTTTTGTCCATTTGAGCAGCGCTCTACACCGTTAAAGGAGGGTAAGCAAGCTTCTTTCCTTGATATAAAATATGAATCTGCTTTCTTGTTTCTTGAATGTTGCCAGGCTGACCCAAATGAAGGCAGAGAAAGAGAGAGCTAAAGCAGAGATGAAAGACCTTCAGCAGCAGCTCTCTGACATGCACGATGAGCTGGACCGTGAGAAGAAGGCAGAATTGATAAATGAAGAGAAAGAAGTCCTTCTGCAGGTAAATGGAACCGCACAAACAAACATGCAAACAAATGAGCAACAAAGCAGCTTCTTTTTGCACATAGATTTGTCCTGGTCAATTTGGCAGGCTTTGGCCCAGCTGCGTGCAGACTTTCAGGAGATGCTGCAGGTGAAGGAGGAGCAGGAGGACGTGCTGCGTCACAGGGAGAGGGAGCTCAGTGCCCTGAAGGGAGCGCTTAAGGAGGAGGTGGACACTCATGATAAATACGCATCTGCTCTGAAGGAGGAATACGAACAGGAGCTTGAGAAGCTGCTCGGGGACTTGGAGCTGGTTAAAGAGGTACCTGGAAATGTGGACATTTGCTCGGAGTTCACACACATGTGATACGGCTTGTTTTGATGTTGACATTTCCACCCTGTCTCTTAGAGCAATACTCTGCTCTGCCAGAAGAAGTTTGAGGCAGAGGAGGAGAGAGGTGCAGCTAAAGGTCAACTGAAGGAGCTGAGCCAGGAGAGAGATCAGCTGGCAGGGAAGGTGCAAGAGCTTAACAACAAGGTGGAGCAATTGAATCAGGCAATCCAGGAGTATAAAACCACAGAGAGGCAGCTGGGGCAGAGAGCAAAGCAGCTTGAGGTGAGGAGAAGGTTTGTGTCTAGGTCTATCTAGCAAAATCTATTTTCCTTTATGATCTTTTTTTTGTTTTATTTTCCCGCTGGTTCAGAGGGAAAAACAGCAGGTTGAGGAAATGCTGAATGATGTGAGGAGGAACGAGGAGGAGATGTGTCAGTCTAACCAGTCGCTGCTCACTCGTTTGGAGGACGTGCAGGTACTGAGAAAATAAGGCTGAGGAAAAAAGTAGCATCATATCTAGAAATGCTCTTGAAATGAACACTTTCCTCTGGGTTTTCCTCTGACAGAGTAAGCTAGCCAAATTGAACCATGAGCACAGAGACCTGAAAGAGAAACTCAGGGAGGAGAAGAAACAAGTGGAGGAGCTGTGGAAGACAAAAACTGAACTGGAGGATGAGAGGAGGCTGCAGGACAGGGCTATGGAGCAACTGCAAAGGAAGGTGAGAGGTGGACATAAACTATTTTTTTAAAAGAAAATTTAACATGTTCTTGGAGCCAAATGAGGCCTGAAAATCCGCTCTTAATGCTGAAACCATGAGATCATCAGAAACAGCTGTTATGTCTATTGCTTGCATAGCTTCTTTCATCTCTCACGTCTCACTTATCTGAGCTCTCTGTTTATCTGCCCGGGCAGATGAATAGCATCATAGAGGAGTGCGAGGCATCAACAGATGTACTTCAGAACCAGGTCGATGAGGCCAAAGAAAAGAGTCAGAGGGACTTGGCTGAGCAGCGGAGACAGCTGCAGGAAAAAGGAGCAGAGCTGGAGAAATCCAGACAGGCAGCCAAAAAACTGCAGGAAGAGGTGTGGTAATCACCATCACCCTGTTTCATCAGCACTTATCAGTCTTAGTCACACACAACAAAAGGTTAACTCATGAGTAGATGATAAGTTTTGTGCGAAATGGAAGCAAACTGATCAGACTCTATTGGTTCTGCTTGACTGCTCAACACCAGACATTGTGTGCTGCTTTGTGTTTAACCTTTGAGCTGTTTTCTTGTTCAGCTGCTTCCTCTGGAGGAGGATCTGCGGAGGTGTCGCAGGGAGCAGCAGGAGGCCCAGCTGAGGGCTCGGCAGCTGGAGCAGAGGGCGGAGGAGCTGGAGGAGAGGAATGCTGCTGTGACGGAGGAACGAGAGCGGCAGGTCAAAGCCATGGAGGTAAAAACATCTCCTTCTGCTCAGTAGACTCAAGAAACTTTAAGATGTTAAAAGCACAACACATCGTACTTTTCATTGACCTCTGCATCAAAATGATGTCATTCTCATGTGACATTTATGAATGAAAAGCGGCACACTTTTTTGTTATCATTTAATGAAAGCATATTTTATATTATAGCAAATTAAGCTTAGTGTTTTCCAAAAAAGGCCAAGGAATGCAATCTCTCTAATCAGCCGTTATCAGCCATATGATAGCATTACAGAATTTCATATAAGATCACAGTATTTAAGCTCTTTTAGGCTGGATATGGTTGCTACTACCCATGCAAACTACTTTGCAACCCACCTCTTGCCCAGCTCTTCCTTTTCCTGCTATTGTTGACTCAGTCGGCGGCCTGCCTGCTGTCATTTATGCCTGCTGCATTCTGTAATGTTCTTACTGTTGCTCTTTCCATATCAGGGTTTCCACATGTGGGGGGGAAGGGTGGGGTCCCAGAACAGAATCAGAGTTTAAATGACTGCAGATGGAAAAACAATCCTGTATTAACTTAAGTGCTTATCTTACAATGCCCGCTTATTTACCTACATCCTTATGGGTGCTGAAAGGGAAGGCTTAAAATGAAGTGTTATTTAATTGTCGTTTCTAGGTGCTATTGTCTGCTAGTACAGATTTCTTATCCTTCTTAATCTAATCCAGAGCTAAAATCTGCCCACATGGCTAGATAGCAACAGTACTATTCCCAGCTGTAACACGTGAAAGAGCACATAGTCATGCACGTAATGTTTGTCTGTTCCAGTGCCTGTATTTGCACTGTCACCCGTTCCTGCGAACTATGAAGGGTGAGGAAAAGAGCACTGGAAACGGCGTCTCGCAGCTCAGCCTTGTTTATCTTGCTGATGCAAAAACATTACAAAGTGATATCAGTGTGCGCACTGTTGACACGTTGTATTAACCGAGGAAGTGCATGTTTACTGTTAGAAGTTATCAGACCTGTCTGGGCGTTCTCAGAAATCTTCTTCCACCTACCCACCCCCACATCGACAGCTGCCGCAAGCTGAATTTAACATGATAGCAAAGCATTTTCTGCATTTTTCCCCAAAGGCTTCCTCATGTAATTTTACCCAGTACCCTCGTCTAATCTGAGTCAGCTTTCTAACTGCATTCTCTGGAGATAAATATCTCATGTCCTCTGTGCTTTCAGTGTAATGCAGTTTAAATGAACTTGATGATGGTTTGAAGCGTTTTTCATTCCTTCCTCTCTGCTCAGGAACGCATCAGTCGCCTCGAAGAAGATCTTTGTGACGAGCGCGGCAGTGCTGACCGCTTGATGGAGCGATTAGACAAAACCAAAGAGCAGGCAGGTTTACTCCCTTGTTGTCTTTGCTTGTTTTCAGGTGAAGCTCACATTTTGCATTTTCTAATGGTCATAAATTTCCCCCAAAACCGCCTACAAGTGATAGATTTATTGCCTGTCTCAGTCTTGGACCCTCAGCTCTGTTTTGATCATAAACAGATGTTGAGGCGAGAGCTCAGATTTCCCTGCAAGCACTCAAAGCTGCTCACTGATGTTTCCAAGCTGGGCGTGAAACATGTTTGTTTTGGTTTTCCTAAAAGATTCATTTAGTCATTAATTATGTTGCTTCATAACTTCCTTATTTATCTTCAGTATGCCGTTAAGGTAACCTACGTTCATGGGAACAAAGTGGTGCAGATTAAGTGACACAAAACACTGTTTTGGGTAAAGTGTTGTGACAAAAAAAAGTTAACTATTGTGAGCAATTATTCACACTCCCTCCACCAGACCTCTGGATGTTATTAGTGAGGAGAGCCTTTAGGTCTGATGTGTCCGCTCAGACCAGACAGAATTTCCTCTGGTTTTATGAGTTGAGCTGGAAGCCTTTTATTTAAGCTGAAGGTTTGTAAACACATGGTCTTGTTTTCAGTCAGTATCGAAGAGAATGCATAGGAACTGAAAGTTTATATTTGGTTAGCACAAATAGTTAAATGGCTGGTCAGTTTTTAGACTCTGAGGAAGTTATTAGGTTTAGTGTTAAAGGGGATCCCCTGTGTACATTTCTAGCATTACATATTTACTTTACACACACAGACACACACACACACACACAGGATTTCCAGGTCATACTCGGCACAGATGTTCCTGTATACTTTTCCAGCCACTTGGTTATGGCGTCCCATGTATGCTCAGCCTGCTAGCATCTTGCACCCTGCTGTTATGTGCTGGATTGTCTCAGGAGCATCTCTGCACAGCCTGCACCTGGGGTCTTGCCTGGTGTGGTAGCCACCCAGCTTCTGTCGATCTTGTGCTCAGTGCTTGTTCCTGTGCTGCTGTGATTGGTGCCTCTGTGCCCTCTTTCAGTCCAGCTTTGTCCAGCCAGTGGTAGGATTTTTCTATATCAGCCACTACTTCTATCTGCCAGTGGTACATGCCATGCAGAGGCCTGTCCTTCCATGATGGTTCCTGTTCTTTCTAATCTTCTTTCTTGGGTTTTCTGAGGTATTCACTAACCCTTTGTGACCATCTTCCTGAAGCACTCACTCTTTGTTGTTTCATCCAGGAAAGTAGTTCTTATACTCACTAGTCCTCGGCCTCCTTAATTCCACTTAGCGTACAATCTCAGGATGCTGGATTTGGGGTAAGATAAGATAAGATAAACTTGAAACTTGAGGGTGAAACCTTCCATGCATGATAAGGAGCTTTCTTGTCTTGATGTCAGTGGTTTCAATCACCTCCTTTGGACAAATTATTATCCCAGCAGAGTATGTGATGACTGGCAGGGCGTAGGTGTTGATTACCCAGATTTTGTCTTTCCCATTCAGCTGACTCAGGACTTGCCTTACTCTCTGCAGGTTCTTGGCTCTCCCATTTGCCTGTGGGATTCCAAGGTACTTGTAGCTATCCTCAGTGTCTGCAATGTTGCCTTCTGGTATTGCAATCCCCTCAGTTCTGACTACATTTCTTCTCTTTTTTACCATCCGACTACACTTCTCCAGTCCGAGTGACTTCTGATGTCATTATTGTAGATCCTAGTGGTGTGGATCAGTGAGTCAATGCCTTGTTCACTCCTGGCATACAGCTGGATGTCATCCATGTGGAGGACATGGCTGATATTTGCTCCAGTCAGTTTGCGTAGCCAGACTTGTTATTGATCTAGCTGAGGGGGTTCAGGGGTCTGTGCAGAACAGCAGTGGGGACAGAGCATCTACTTGGTAAATCCCACACTTGATGGTGACGTGCAATTGGCTTGAAGTTGGCCTCTAGTGTTGTTCTCCAAATTCCCATTGAGTTCCTGATGAAGGCTCTTATGGTTCTGTTGATCTTGTACAGTTCCAGACATTCCAAGATCCATGTCTGCAGGCTTTCTTGTAATCAATCCAGGGAGAGCACAGGTTGGTCAGTCTGGTCTGTCTGGCCTCTTCATGGTTCCCCTTTTTTTAGCTATATGTATATTTACATTATTTGAAATGCCAATCTGCAGTTTATAGTCTGAAAACCCTCTCTTTAAGCCAACATTCTTAGAATTGGCTGCCACCCACAAACAAAAGGTTTAAACAGTAAGAGGGTGGGGGTTCTGTACTCACATCCAGCTCTGTGTATCTAAGATGTCTTTGCATCTCTTATCAAGGATATCCCATCGATTTGACATCATACTGAGCCAACAGTGAATAAACAGTCTCAAAACAAGTGTTTAGTTAGAGCTGTCTGGAGCCTGAACTTTTGGCTCACGGGGATTATTTGCAGATAAACTGACCTCATTATTTATAACTTTGCCCATGTTTAATATACTTTCAAATGAAAAGGAAAGTTTTCACAGGAATCTGTTCAGTGAAAAACTAAATACACTTTTACTGCTTTCACAGGAATCAAGAGGGTAGGTATCAGCCAGGTACTTTAATTTATCATCAGCAAGTGAGAGCACCTCTATAAAAGTAGAAGTATCGTCAGTTTCTGGTCTGGAGCACTCAGGTGTGTGCTAACATAACACAAAAATTTTCCCAGGAGAGACCCTCCATGCAAATTCACCCCAAGGTTGGACCATTTTGCAGAGAAACTGCAAAGCCCCCCAGAGCTACAGCTCAGACTCTACAGGCTTCAGTTAGCATGTTAAATGCTATAGTTTATGACAGTACAATTAGAAAAAGACTGAATGAGTATAGCTTTTTTTCAGTTTGCCAGTAGTTCTGTGAAAACTCAATTTTTTACAGGAGTGTAAGCATCCACCATTTTAAGAGTATATGATGCACTTTAAGGGAGTACATATGAAGCACAAGTTAGTAGTTCAGTGTCCACTTGTCCTAGCTTTGTTAATTAAGTGTTATGTTGTGGTATGCAATTATAGTATATAATGAAAACAATGTTTCTCTCTGCATTCACAGATGGATCAGATGAGGAATGAACTGATGCAGGAGAGATCAGTAAGGCAGGATCTGGAGTGTGATAAGATAAGCCTGGAGAGGCAGGTAATGATCCCCAACCTCTCACCTGGCAACACCAGACAACAAAACAGAGTCAAATAATTTCGGGCCCAAAAAGTCTTAAGGTGGACTTAATGTGATTGTAGAAGAGATTAGAGTTGTGATCTTTACGCCAAGTTAGAGCACCTGTTAGCTCTAACTTAGCCTGTTTAAACACTGGTCATTTGTTTGTTTTTAAATCAAGTAAGATAATCGTGTGTGAAAAACAAACAGTAAACAAATAATAAATAAATTGGATGTGGATAAAATCAGCAGGACATTCCACTTTTAAGAGAACAATCATCAGCACTGATGTATGGGTGTTAGCGGAAACCTGTGTGAAGGTGCCCCGCAGGTTTTTCTTGTATAGATTGAAAAAGTTTCAGCTTTCTTTCAGCATTAATCACCAGACCGTATTGTTTACATCCTTGAGGGTTAACAACTGTGAGAATGTGCTTCCTTCTTTTTTGCAATGCTGTAATTTTAAAATCTACTTTGTATAATAAACTATTACTTCCACCTGTGGATCAATGGAATAACAAGCTTGAGTTCTTAGGCCCTTGAAAAACAAACAAAAAATGGGAGCGCTTTGTAAAAATAATGCTTCATGTTCCTATTACAGATTGAAAAACTCAAATTCTTCATTATATTTCTGTCAGAATAAAGACCTTAAGAGCAGAGTGGTTCATCTGGAAGGTTCACAGAAGAGCAACCAGGACTCACTCGTCTCCAAACTTAACATCCGTATCCAGGAACTGGAGGAGAGGTTACAAGGAGAAGAGAAGTGAGCACAACCCACAGTAACACAATTTCTCATCAGCTGTAGACGTTCATATTTACTGAGTCGGGATGGATTGGTGCACAGTAAGGAAACACTCAGAGTCTTAGTAGAGCTCTCGTGTGGTGAGCCCATTCATCGCTTGGTTGTAAGAGACATCATCGCTGGTCCAGAGACATGATCTGTTGTTGCTTTTTCTCTCAGGGACAACAACAACCTGCAACAAGTGAACCGCAGGCTGGAGCGGAAGGTGAAGGAAATGAAGATGCAGGCAGATGAAGAGCACGTTAATCTGCAGAGTCAGACAGACCAGGTCCATCTTTACATCTTTAACCATTAATAAAACCTTGTTAAGAAGTGCTCATCGGCAGCAGACCGGACTCATGATTCTTTATCTCATTTTTGTGAACTCTGCAGCTGACTCAGAGGCTGAAGATGGCGAAGAGGCAGATGGACGAGGCAGAGGAGGAGATCGAGCGTCTGGAGCACTCTAAAAAGAAGTTGCAAAGAGAACTGGATGAGCAGATTGAGACCAACGAGCAGCTTCACAGCCAACTGAGCGCAGTGCGGATTGAGATGAGGTGACCGATCGCTTTCTGTCTTTAATATACCGCCGCACTAAATCATGTGCTTTCATAATTCCAGTCATTTGTTTTTGCTTTAACAGACGGAAGAGGAAATCCCCTCCCCTTGTGAAGGTTGCAGAAGATGATGCGAACGACATGGACAACCTTGGATCTGACTGACTTGTGATTCAAATTCATTAACAAAGGACTTTAATCTTACTGTGAACATATCATGATTGAATATAATTTCATTAACAACTCAGGTGTGACTTCCAGTTTGAGATGTATGGCACCTTGCCAAGGCTGACCTCTTGTGGCAATATTTATAACTGCATTTTCTGTCCACGCGTCAGGACACCTATTGATCCTTCTTAATCTCTAATTTATTCTGTTGCTTTATTAATTAAAATGATGTGAACCGCACACTCCCAAACTAATAAGTAAATGTATTAAAATACTTTTTCAACCTTCACCAGTGTATATACACTTCCAGACACTGAAATAAATATGTGATATTTCTGTCAGTCTGAGAGTCTGACTTTGACTGTTACAAATAGGGAAAAGTCTGTTTAAATTAACCTGTCAGTCCCTCATCTACGAAACTCTGTGTCAATGAAGCTGAGGACGAGAGCGATAGTTGTACAAATGGATCAATGGTCTGTCCTAAATGGCTGACTCGGTGCGGAGGTGGAGATGTGACTGATGAGCTCCAGAGATTTAAACTGCTGGACACTTTGACATCTGTTGGCACGGTGATACATGGAAGTACAAAACAAGAGAAGCATGAGGCAACACTGTGCTCTGAAACATGGAATATTCAAGGAATTCCTGGCAGAATTCTTGGGAACATTTGTCTTGGTCGTAAGTAACTTTTTTGTTTTCAGAATCGAAACTTTTTTTCTCGGAAATCAAAATTTTTGGTGTTGTGCCACATTGCACAATGTATTCACTTCATAGGTTTGCACAATTATTTCAGCTGATGTTCTGTGTGATGTTTTTCCTTTCTTTTTGGCAGCTGTTTGGCTGCGGCTCCGTCGCTCAGACTGTCCTCAGTCGAAGCACCCTGGGCGAGCCCCTCACCGTCCACATCGGCTTCTCTGTAGGCCTGATGATGGCGGTCTATGTGGCCGGTGGAGTGTCAGGTGAATGTGACTTTTACTGTCGCTCTCATGCACTTAATTCATTATTTCCACTAGACTAAAACTGATCTCACATGGGCTGCAAACCCCCATTATCTCTGTTTAACTGCAGTTCTTTAAACCAAATGCATGTCCAGTATTATGTCCTCATTGTTTCCCACGTTCTTGTGAATAAGTCAAGTAAAAAAGTTTTAATATTATAGTTGTTAAGAGTTTGTTGCTTGTTCGGCACCTTTGCCGACATATAATTTACTGTTTAGTGTTAACCTGTTAATTTGTATCTAATACAAACCACCTCAGCCAGAACATATAAAACAATCTGACATAGCTCTCTTGTACGTGCTGTAATGAAAACATTGTTACTCATGAGGCTTGCAGCTTGTAGTATTAAACCTTTATGGCTTCCTGTCCAGCCATGTGCCACCTCCCCCCAGCACTGGTGTCAGCAGGAACGTGCCAGTTCTCTGTCCACAGCCACCAAATGCGTACTGACCATTGATTTATTAACACAGCCTCTCTGGGGTCGTACATAACCCTGGGCACTAAATGTCCTGCAAACTCCATTGATCAGAGGCTACGTTCATCTGTCCATAGCAGAGCCCCAGTGAGAATGTTTACTTCATCTGAGCAGAGGCTGAATCAAATCAAATCATCAGTGATGTTTTATGAAGAGATATAGCAGGCAGAGTTCTGATATATACCTTTAATAAAAACAAGGCTTAATATAAATTAATAGCAGAATAATGCCGCATCTTTTTTTTAGGTGGTGACCTTTTTTCTGTCTCTAATAAAAAAAAAACAGCCTGCCCTGGGGGCTGCTCCCCTTCTGCTGCCACTCGTAAATGTGACAGCCTCACTAATGATAGAGAGGATATTATGCCAGCCACCCCCCCCACACACACACGCTGCACCCCTTTTTTACTCTGTGCTTTGTCCTCTCTCCCAGGGGGCCATGTGAACCCTGCTGTGTCCCTGGCCATGGTAATTTTGGGCAAACTGAAGATCTGGAAGTTTCCCTTCTATGTCATTGCGCAGTTTCTGGGTGCTTTTGCAGGAGCTGCTGCAGTCTTTGGATTATATTACGGTGAAGCCTCCTTTACATATGCATATAAAGCCATAACGAGTGTTAGGTGAAGAAGTGATCATGTGTACAACTCTAAACTGTCACAGTGAGAATATTTTAATCCTGTGTTTGTCTGCACAGTATTGAAATGGATCCCTGTGACTGACAGTTACAGTTACATCCGATGTCTCTTTGTGCTCCTCACAGACGCCTTCATGGACTTCACCAGTGGGATTCTGTCAGTGACGGGAATTAATGCAACGGGCCACATTTTTGCCTCATACCCCGCGAGACACCTGTCAGTCCTTGGCGGCTTCATTGATCAGGTGAGCTCTCGTCGCAGTGACCCATTGACCTCCACTCTCTTTCTGCTTCTAAATACTGTAAAGTCTGGTAAATGTGGCTAATGCAGAATTGATTGCCCCATTTAGGCTGAGAACACTCCCTTTTCAGCTCAGTTTTGGCCCTAATGACCCATTTCCTGGCACTCGCCAGAAGGTCACATTTACTTAACGCCATTTCCAGAAAGTTCATTTGGCGCATCAATCCAAAAATAACACATCTGCTCGTGTGTGTCCAACAGTGGTGGAAACTGCACCATGAAAACTGCTGAGATATGTCTGCTCAGCGGGAATTTGCAGACGCGAATGCTCGTTTTTTTCATTTCTGTGTAAAAGTGGTGCTTAGAGGTCCCTGTTTGAATAATTGGCAGAAGTGAAACTTAGATTTAAACAATTAAATTTGGACTATTTGTTCTACTAATCCAGTCAAAATGACTCACATGCTCAGTGAGTTAAAATGTCACAAATGAGACTCAAATGTAAGCAATACAATCAGGAAACTATGCACATCGACACTACACTTATTTGTATCCAGATATTTCAAAATATAATATATGTACAAATACATTCACATAATGGCAAATAACATGACTGTGAAGCAAACAAATGGCTGAAGGCAGCAGTGATAGGAAGCTGAAAGATCCCTCAACAAAATGAGATGACATAAAATAACAGCAATTAATTATTGTAATTGGGAAGTTACCAGTGTTTGTCAAACCTATACGCATCCATTAATCAAAGACTTGTTGTTCCATTCGTGAAGGTGGTGGGAACAGGTATGCTGGTTTTGTGTATTCTTGCCATCATCGATGGTGGAAACATTGGAGCTCCCAAAGGTGTCGAGCCACTGGCCATTGGCCTGATCATCATGGCCATTGGCGTGTCCATGGGACTGAACTGTGGCTATCCCCTGAACCCTGCCAGAGACCTGGGACCCAGATTGTTCACAGCTGTTGCAGGATGGGGGATGGAGGTCTTCAGGTAAATGAATGATATGATGTGGACCGTTTGGCTACTAGGTGAACGAGTCTAAATGCGGTATTATTTTGAAAATGTGTTAGGTGTGGAAAATGTAGCTTCTAAAGGAAATATAATTAATTTATACATACAAACTCCAATATTTTTGTGTTGGACTTTGGATTGTATGAAAATTATGTTAAACGTAGTCTCATGTAGTAGTTCTTAATTTACTTTATTTGATGATCTTTTACTAATAAAATAATTAAGTCATCCTGTGGTTACATTCTGCAAATTATGAAAATGGAAAATACGGATATATCTACCTCCCTGTCTTTAAATCCTTTATTGAGATTTTTATTGAAGGAAGCATAGTGACACGTGTGACACGTGTTACATACTGTCACATGCACTTGACAGATGCAGTCGATGCTTGTGCATGATCCAGTGAAGGCACCAGTGATCTACAGCCTCCTCTTTTCCCCCAGTGATGTTTTTGACTCTTTCTTCCTGTTTCCTTTTCTGTGCTCGTGCTTGCAGCACCGCAGACAACTGGTGGTGGATCCCAGTGGCGGGCCCGATGGTGGGGGGAGTGATAGCAGCCGTCATCTACTACCTGTTCATCGAGCTGCACCACCCCCACGTCGAGCACGAGAAGCCCCAGGAGGAAGAGGACGAGGATGAGGAAGAAGAAGAGGATGAGGACAGCAGTCTGAAGGATAAATATGAGATGATCACGATGAGTTAAAAAAAAAGACATTAAACTTCAGGACCGAATGGTTTAACTGTCAGTCAGATGAAGAACACCCAGCACAGCTTCCATCTGTAAGGACAGGCTCCATGTGTCAGTGTGATGTCATTGGTAGCTGCACAGGCTGTAGTTACACTTCTGATTGACTTCATGCTTTGCAGAGACAAAGACCTCCATGGGCCCAAATAAAATAAATTCGATTCGGAAATGTTCTGAAAAAACAAACAAACCGGGGTGTCTGCTTTGCAATCTCACGTTTTATTTTTTTATGCTTCATAAACTCATGAAAATCTCAGTCCTGTGTATTTCAGATCATTACATAAACATTACTGGCATATGTGTGCTGTAAATACTGTTTTGTATATACAAAAAAAAAAAATTCTCCCTTTTTTTTGGCATGTACCAAAGAATAGAGTGAAAGTTATGCATGCATGCAAGCCTCCTTTTAGATTTTTTCCTTGGTGGTTGTCGTGTGACGCATAATTAATTTTAAACTTTATGTTCTGACTTTTTGCTAAAGTCTTTTACTCAGTTTTGTTTGTCTGCATTAAAGTTTCTACAAGTTTCAACTTCTGCTGAGTTATTTCCCTTGATCACTCTACTGCATTTGTCACAGAAAACGGCACATCACCTAAAATGCAGTTAGACGGTTGCTTAATGTAAATGTTCTCATACATGCACATGTATTCTGTAAATTGCTGCATAGGCCTGAGTGATAAAGCAAAACAAGACAGGAACAGGAGACGCCTGTAACAATAAGAGATGGCTCATTTGTGTTTAGCTTTCCGGAGTGCAGGGGCTGATGAAGCCTCACGATGTCAGCTCAGAGCATTATTCTGTGAAGTATTTCCTGTAGAAGCTCATCACTCCAGTTAATGTCCTCGCGCAGATGAAGGAGCTGGGACTCAGCGGGT
>VUQK01025900.1:19717-32120 GCA_015106715.1 Bujurquina vittata
TACATATTCAGTTCTGCAGCACCTGAGCTTCCATCGGGAAGCTCAGGTGCTGCAGAACTGAATATGTACAAGGGGGCAGCGGTTACACATGACAAAATGATGAGGCAAAGTGAACAGTTTCCTTAAAGCTTTATCTGGTAGATTTTTACCTTTGAGTTAAAACAAGAATAACAGTGCAAATTTACAAGAAATGTAATAATGTACAGCGAATTCCAGTTTCTAAAAGCACATCTACTCCTTGTCCCTTATAAGAAATACCTCTAAATATACAAATATCACACTGGGAGAACAAAAGGTCATGCTTGTAGGTGCTCGTTTTAAATTCAGATTTAAGGTGAGAACAGCAGATAAAGATGAAAATAGCCTCTCACTAAAACATGATAAAGGTCAAAGTAAAATAACAACAAGCAAAGCATGAAGTCTTGTATCATTCTGCAGATGTCTTGCCATGACATATAGATGAAGACAGTGGACAGCAGTACTGGGAGGCTAAGTGAATGGCAGAGAGAGGTGGCAAAGGAAAAGATTATAGTGAGTTGTCTGTGAGGCTGGACACTAAGGAAGGATTTGCATCAGTTTGCTAGGCAGAGAGATCAAGCTGGAAAGGATGTGCAGCAGGTTAGGGCGATTAAGAATACAGATGGAAATGTACTAATGAATGAAGAGAGAAAAAAAATGAATGAAGAGATTGTGTTGAGAAGCTGGAAGGAATGCTTTGATGAGCTCATGAATGTAGAAAATGAGAAAGAGGAGGATGGATGGAGGATGTTGATGTGCTAGCTGTGCTGTTTGAGTAAAACCTTTTCCTCACAATAGCAGCATCAACAGTAATGTCTGACTAGACTCCTCAGACTGACTCAATGTGGGAGCACTAAAACTCCTCAGACCACTAGACAATGAAATAAGCATTATTTCCCTGCATCCAGTCCATGTTTTTTGTTTGTGTTGCAGTCTTCACAGTGAGCAGGAGCTGGATGTCACTCAGTCCAGTGTGACAGTCAGTCAGTCACTGCAGGGACAGAAAAAAAAGGCACACTGCTTGCTGATCAGCTGTGACATCAGCTCCTTACAGAGAGCTGGGACTGTAAATACAGAATATTGATGATATGCTCTGTGTTAGTACACCATTTCAGATACAGAGGGATTTCGATGGGGTTGGGTTGGCTATACGAGAATAGACTACAAAATCAGTGCACAATCAATCACCAGTGTAACCTTACTGGAATATAACTCTCTGCCTGCTTTTTGCAGAAAATATTGAACCTCATCGCTTGTTGTGAGCATGTCTGCTCATTCCTCGATTTGATAAAATCCTGTTCACAACCAGCGACTGCAGCTGAAGATCAGCACTGAAAATCAATAGCAGGCCACATTCCACTGCATGTGCAAATGCATTCTCCCTGGATTTGACTTACATTTTGATGTGGTTGTTACATCACTAAATACACTCATGGGGCAATATGATCAGTAAGTATAGGCAATAAATAATATGTGGAAGACATGAGTGGTCGTGTGGCTGAGACAGAATGAAAGCATTTATTCCAATAAATATTAGGATATCTGAGACCAGACATCAGGTATCAGTGACTGCTTAAGCATTTGAGCTCCTGAAAACAAAACATATGTGAAGCTATCTGTGTCTCTGTGGTGCTGATGCTGGTGACTCACGTGCTGCTTCAAAACCTGCAGCACCAGCATATTGATCAGGAGCAGCTGCTCCCTCTGCTGCGGACGTCCCTCTACTGCATTCATCACAGTAAAGAAGGTTCACTCCAGCAGCCCTGCATTGTTTTAATCACGTGCTGATAAATTCAAATTGAAATGTGCCACTGAAGGCAGATCATACGTTTTCTTATTCTGTCATCACTCTGATCAGATCACCTGAATGGTGGTACATACATGCTAAGACCCCTTTTAAAAACTTCTGTTACTGAGTTGCATAACAATGCAATTCCAAGGTGCTGGAAACATTCCTGGTCCATATTGACATGATAGCAACACACAGTTGCTGCACATTTGTCAGCTGTACATCCACGATGTATAACCACCTTACATTTCCAGCTTAACAGCACGTTTTCCAAAAGCCACCCTGTATAAAAATCACGAGCATCTTTTAAACACCACAACACCAGAATGTAATGCAAGCTTTCCATTTATTTCAAGTGTCAAGCCCAATGTAAATGACGTTCATATGTTAAATCAGGGGGAGTGGCCCTTTAAACATCTGGCTGCACAGACCTCAGTACAGACTGCCTCACACGGAGAGAAAAAGCCAGTGCACACACATTACAGACAGTAAACAGGGGTCTATTTTATTTTGAACGAGTCTTTTAATTAATGCATTTCAAGTACTCCAAAAATTACATCTCTTTGCACAATACAATTTGAAATTTTTTTTTTTAGTAAAAATGTTCAAAGTGAACAAAAATTTCCGATACTGTATAAAACACAGTGAACATTAAAATCAGACAGTAGTATTACTTTTTAATCTTGTGTTCTTTCGGCCTACATCACCTACAACATTTCAACTCAATTTGGACATTTTCAGTGCACGTTTATCTAAAAACTTTACCAAGACTACGAAATTAAAAAGAAAGTAAATTTACAGGCATTATTCTTCAGCTCTTCTACCCAAACCATGCCACAGGATAACAAAGACAAAAATGAGAAATGTAACATTGACTCCATCACACTGAATTGTTTTTAACCATTGATGATGGTGGAGAAAAGTATCATAAGCAAACTCCAGTTCAACTAGCACATATAAGAACATAAATAACTTAGAAGAGAGGAAAGTTTGTCACATATGAACATCTTTAAACAACTTACTCTGGAATTAGGATACAAAAAATTAAACCGATGTATCAAAAATGTAATTTTCATTTTCAAATGAAATGCAAATTTTTCGAAGTACTGTACAAGTTTACAGGTAAATTCTCCGGGCCTGACGGGTGTGACGTGCCTCAGGAGATGAAATTTAAAAAGAGCTTTATTTTGTACAGAGAAAACTGCCGACCTGTTCGATTCATCTGCCGCGTGAAAGGAACCGTGAGACGTCATTATTTTGGTCACGTCCCCTCCAGAGCATGTGTGGCTAGAACGACCATCAGGACAGTGTTGCAAGATATTATTTGTGATTAGTACCGCATGCATTTAAAGTATAATTGTAATGCCACGATAAAATGAAGTCAGAACACAGAAAGTCCTTCCACAGCGTGTAAACGCAAGATCTGCAATGTGTTGTCGGTGCTTTCTGCCCACACGTCGAAGCATCCCGTTAGGCGAAATGTCTGCGTGGTAAATAAACAACGGGTTTTTGCACAATACGTCATGACTGCGTTACCAAATCATCCCAGTGAGTGTTATGATTTCTCCTAGATGCCCCTTTGGTGCAGCGAAGAGAGGAAGAAAACACCTGAGGTCAAACAATCCCACGCCAAAAGCCCCCATTCCCCAAAACATACAGCCTTCCTCTCATTCTTTTAAAGTGGAGACTTTGCAGGTGCTTCCTGGATTTTCTAAAGCCTGTGCACAGCTCTGTAAAAGTTTTATGGCACGCTCATGTAAGACTCAGCCTGCACTCATGAGCTCTTAAGGGGATTCAGTCCTTGGGTGAGATCTGCCCCGAAGCTTGTTTCCTGTGGAAGCAGCGACCACACTGAGGGATGCGTTGGTGAATAAATGTGACAACACTGCTGCGTTACACTGCTTGCGCCAGCTGTTCAAAGTAAATAGTGTTGAGTGACATACAAACATTACAAACCTCAGTCAATTAATAGTCACATTTAGTAAATGTGTCTGCATGCCCACACTGAAAAGCTCTTAGATTCACTATTTGAAGAATAATAGAATGATTTCATCTTTTTTTTTAGTCATTTTTAAAATTTATTTCCACACTCATGTAAACTAACTCTGCAACATGATACACTCTCTCTTCTACACTAAGCCACAGCAGCCTTCACTTTCCCTAATCTTCATATCTGAACAGGCAGGATCAACATCAGCTTCAGTTAGTGGTTATTCATTCTTCATTATCAAAACCAAAAATCAGTAAAGACAGTAAACAGTTGTAGCAAACTAGGCGATCTTTCCTTCGGTTTCTGACCTCATCTAGTTTGTCATTCAACATGGGGAAAACATGATGTTAGCAAGACAATACAATTTAAAAAAAATAGATGAAAGAAAGGGACCTTGAACAGACAGGGCCTAAAATGTGAGATATGGCGACCTTGTTGTTCCAAATAAAAAATAAAAAAAAATAAAAACCTAGTGATGAAAGTGAGAGAGATCCACCTGATTGGACTGCGAAGAGAACTCGATGGCATCAAATCCTCAACGGCAGCGTCCAAGGAACTCATCACAACCGTCATTCCTTCATTTATGTGTTAAGAATCCTGAGAGCACTAACCGAAAAATTAAAAGAAAAAAAAGTGAAGAATTACACATTTACAGTAGAAGAAATAGTTTGTTTTCACTTATGATACACTAAATATTTACAATCACATGCAGAAGACTGTCTGCACGAGAGACCGGAGCCTGTGTCTTTTGCCGTTTGACATGTGTAAATCACAAAAAGTGCCGCAAATCCCCACTGAGTGTCTCTCATTCCTGGCTAAAATGGTGAAAAGAAAAGAAGACGAGGAAAAAAGAAACTGAAAAGCACAATTCACCAGCAGCCACGAGCTTGTCACTCAAGAAGACGTTGCAATAGAAAAAGAAAAAAGAAAAAATAAACACATCACAGAATGTACTAAAGCTACAAATGATTCCTTAACTCCTTGGCACTCCTTAAAAAAAAAGAAAGAAAAAAGATGGAAAAAGATGCTAGATCGCACTGCAGTGGAAATGGCTGATGGTCAAGTCCACTCCACAAAGAGCCAATAGAGTTGCTGAATAGTGTTTTCTCTTTTTCACGTGTCTTATTTTGTCTGTAGTTGGAGGATATGATGATGACTAACAACCATGTCAGGCGTTTCTTTGGATGGAGTGACGCTTTTGTTTCCCTCTGTAGGCACAAGGAGGAGCCAAGGCATTGGGGGGGAGCAGGGGGATGGGTGCAGGGTCTCAGCGTCTCATCTGGCCCATCTGATAGTTCTCTCTGGGCTGACGGTGGTGCCTCTGGGGCTGCGCCTGCCGCTGAGGCTGCCTCTGCGCCTGCCGCTGGCCGCCGTGGCCCCCGTGCCCACCATGTCCACTATGGCCGTGCGGGTGCTGGGACTGGTGTTGCACCTGAGAGCTGGCATGCTGCTGTGCTCGTCGTCTCTTCAAAGTACCTGTTGGAGGAAAGAGAGTTAACTGAGCCTGTGGAAAGACAAGTCTGGTTCCAAATGACTTTTTCTGTTCACATTTGTTGTAGTCTTCTTGTCAAATTTCTAGAATGTCTGCTGCGGCTGGTTGGGGATGAGGAGAGGGAGAAAGGACAAAAGACACACTGTGGAAGAGAGCTAGAGATTAATAATAACTAATGATTAAATGTAATAGTTGTGTATACACAACTATTACACATGGAGTGGAAAAAGAGGTGAGTAAGGAAGAAGCCCCCCAGCAGTCTCAGCCTTTTGCAGCATTGCTGTAGTCTGGTTCACCTGATCCAGCTATAAGCTTTATCAAAACCTCAATGCTTTCTAACATTCACACATGCCAGCGGATGCATCAGAGGCAACTTGGGCTTCAGTATCATGCCCAAGGATACTTCAGCATGCCGAGTCTATCGACATGCAGACTGAAGGATAGACAGGGATCAGTCCACCGATTGACCGCTCAACCACCTGAGCCACAGTTGCCCAGCAACCATCATCCGCTTGTTGTGCTTGTGGTGTTCCAAACACGTGTTGTCAACAGGGAAGTTGCAGAGTGCACTCTAGTGGACAAACTATGGAACATCAGCACTCATAACATGAAGGGTCTATATCAAATCTGTGGCTCTTTTTAAATTTTAATTCATAGACCGTTATAAATGCAGATACAGATATTTTAGCAAATAGCAAATATCTGTTGATACTTGCCAATTAAATTCACATTTGTTAATCTATGTGTAAACATCTTCATAATTGTTTTTCAAGAAGTGGCCCACTGGTGTTGCACAAATAATTCAAACTTGTTACACACATCTAATTTTGACAGTTACCATTTTCAGATGTTTTAGTACTCAAAAATATTTTAAATATCAGACACCTTTCTCTAAACAGAAGACTGAAAAACAACAGCATATCGATGAATGGGTACGATACAAGCACTAACACAGAGTTTGATGTGTGCATTTTTCCTCTGTAGGCTTCAAATCCCTGAACTGGCACCTGGTCATCAAAGCTTTGAGAACCTCTGCTCTTGACAGTCAAGTAAAGACATTGTCCAAAGCTGCTCTCTCTCGCATGTAGAACACAGCAGGAGGTTGGAGGCAGAGCACCCACGCGCTCTCTGTGAGTTCGTACAGACAGACTCTGTAGCGTAGAGTTGGCAGGTTAATGATTTGCTTCCTCATGGGTAATGACTAGAAAAGTTCAGAGCTGCAGTGCATGTGCGAAAACTGCTGCCTTTGTTAGTCATTGAATCCTTGCTAGTCAACACCAGAAATACCAGCTGGTAAAGTAATCACCCAGCAACACTCAACAACCTAATCAGATAGTTTGCATGTGCACCAAGTACCAAACTTTAGCAACTTTTAAAACACTGTTTGATTAACAAAGCATGTGGTTATTTGTACCAACAATATTTAACCTTGTCCATTACACTAATTTGAACTGTTTTCTGACTTTTACACTAATTGACTACTCAAAAAATAATAATATTAATAATAATAATTTCCTCACATTTTCACATCTGGTAAATTAGCTGCCCTGTACCCATAGCATAGTGGTTTACACATTCACCTAACAAGTGAAAGATACCCAGTTCAGTCAAAGGAGGAGAGACAAATCTCGTTGGGGTTGTGTCAGGAGGGACATCCGGGATAAAAACCTGCCAAATCAAAAATGTGGAGCTACCTGCTGGGGCGACCTCTAATGAATAAGGGAGTAGCTGAAATTAGGTTTTACATTTACTGTCATTAGAGTGTCCTTGTAAAAGAGCACTTTCTCTCAGTGGTCTGACCTATTTAAATAAAAACTATATTAAAAGAGGAAAAACAACACGAAATATCACAATTCAGGAAAGCAAATTTTAAAGGTGGTTTGGAAGTTAACTGCTGACATGTGACTTAAAACACCCACATTGTCAGTTAAATTATTTGAAAATTATTTGTAAAAATATATACAAGCTAAACACTCATTAGATGCAGTCTTCTGGACTAACCTGGAAGTGGTTTTGGAGGGGGAAGTTTGGGGTTGCTGCTCGGTGTATGGACACTACAGATCTTAATGAAACCAGCCATCAGCATGATGAGAGCGATACCCATCAACAGCACTGCCCACCAGTGAGCCTGCGACAAAAATGAAGCACAAATCAAACCCAATCAAGTGCAAAAACACCTCATTCTAATGAATCATTCACAATCAAGATGTCTGCACATACCACAATCCACTCTGCAATGTTCTCATACAGCTCAGGGTTAAAGATGGCCTTCTTTAGTCTGGCAAGAGGCCCATCTGCGTCCACCAGTCGGCACTTCATGAACACGTCGCAGTAGCCCTTAAAGTCATTGCAAGGCGAGCCAGCTGGCAACGTGGTGACTTTTTTATTGAAGAAACGAGCCAGGCGCTCTGATCCTGTGCTGCTGCACGTGTTGGGATTCACTGGGGAGAGAGTCAAATCCAATTCAAACGACAAAAACAAAACTCAACCTTATATTTAAAAACAGAAAGAGCTCACTTATAAAAAGGTGTGAAAAGGGTAAGTAACTCACTCTTCTCCATGCAGCACACGTGGCAAAGCTCAGTCTCATCCTTGCCATCTTGGCTGGCACAGGTACACGCCTCGAGCCCGTACTTCTCACAGATGGAGCCGGAGCAGCCCTGCGGAGGAGGAGCATGAGGACAGGCGAGATCAGACACTCGCTGGGATGAATATAGTGTTGCTATGACAACCAGTTCTTCAAGGTGTGATTTCTTCAGCCACTCACCCCGTTGAGGCAGACTTGAGTTTCTCCGTGGCAGGCGGTGAAGTTGGCCTTGGGCTCCGATGTGGGGCACTGGGCACTGACTCCATTACACATGCCCTGGTGAGCGCACTCTGATTCTTCTCTGCACTTCTCATTACGACCCTTGTAAGTACACTCAGGCGTACAACAAGGACCCTGGCTGGGGCTGGTGGGGAAAGAGAAAAGTGTTAAAAATACATAAAAAAAATTTTTTTTAAATGGTCTAACTTAAAATAAAAATGAAATTGACATCTACCTGCAGACTTTGTTGGGCTTTAATTTGCACTTCTTGTTGTCAGGCTGATTGGCATCATAGCAGCACTGGTCCCTGCACTGATCACTATAGCCACAATCACACTCCTCGCCAGGCTCCACCATACCATTGCCACAGATGGGCTGGCCCGACTCTGTTTTGAAAAAGGTTATAACAGTCAGGGCCACAAACTTGGGAATAATGTGTTGAACATTTTGTGGAGCAAGCTCAAACTTTAATGGAAATCAGACATTATTAAAAACATCTCATTGCAAAAATCAATCAAACTAATATCAGGTGTTTCCCTGCATTGCAGATGTTTTGGTGCTTTTTACACAGTCTGTGATTTACATCATAGAGATTTTGGATTGGTTAACAGTCAGAAAAATGCATGAACGTTTTCTTCACTATATGCACAAATAATACTGATGATGATGTGTAGTCATCCCTGAAAGTCCCATTCTGAGACAGAGCATGGCAACGCGCGCACACACGTGCACACACACACACACAAAAAGCTTGAATACTGTGCTGAAGGGAATGTGTTGCAGCAATAGCAGCCAAAAAAAACAGTACTGAAAAAAGAAAGGGACCCTTGAAAGAGCCAAATGCATAAATCCAAAGACTGTTGGTTTGTTGGTTGAAAAAAATAAAAATAAAAAAATATCAGGCGTTGTGGGTGTACCAGAAAATCTAAAGCGTTTTTCAGTCATATCAGCGCAGTCAAGATGCATGCCACTTCAAACAGCATGTGCAAACAGAAAGACTGGTTGAAGTAATTCAGCACTTTTAAAGCCCCCCCCTTCTCCGCGCACACACACACACACACACACACACACACACACACTACTTCCACAGTCTGCCAAATTCTGTACAAGAATATCCTGGACTAATGCCAATTTTTCAAAGCTGACAGTCCCCAAAATCCTCTCAGGTTGCCTGAATTATTTCACTAATTAAGACTTCGGAGTAAAAAAATATCCCACACTCAACAGCGCAGGGGACAGGGAAGGCACAATCAGAAGAATATTCTGGTCTGAAATTTAAAAAAACAAACAAACCCTGAAGTTAAGATCAAGGTCCTAGATCCAACAAAAACAGTAAAACGTACCAACAAAACAGTTGTTCCTCTTTTTGTCCAGCACCTGGCTGATGTTGCGAACACTGCAGAGCGAGAACTTATTGTTGTTGAGTTTGTCTCCCGATGTAGCTCTCGCATACATGATATAATTGCCCTTCTCCTTCTTGTCTTGGCTTTTGGATTCCCCGGGTGTGCACTCAGATCCAGAGTCATGCTGGCAGAGGAAGAAAAAGGAAATCAAAGATTAAAAGGAAGACGGGACAAAGTGTACAGGCATCATAAATTCCTTCTCACCCTGCATAAATGCGACACATCTAGGCAACTCACCGGGGAGCCAAAGTTGTGCCCTACTTCATGCGCGAAAGTGATATGGGAGACTTTCGGAGGTACGTGGGAGGCATAGTTCTGTACAGTGATTATACCAGTGTTGAGAGATTTCTTTTTTCCATCTGAGTACAGCTTGCTTTTTTCACAGATGCCCCCAGAGCTCCCTGAGAAGGAAAAGCAATTTGTAACAAACAAAATATGGAAGGATTTAGCTCAATGAAGAGAGTGCATGTGATTCATTTAACAACAGTTATTCAGATAAATAAAACGAGGCATAATTCATCATCATGTTCACAGAACACGCTGAACTCAAATGCTTTTTTGTCCTTACTGGGAAAAGATGCCCAATTTCCTACAGCAAATTTGCAATCTAACTACGGTGTTCTCAATTAAAAACAGAAAAAAACTGCAATGTAGGGTAGACAGATCTCTGGACCACAGTGCAACAAATATATGGCAATGGTTTTAAACAAATTATGTTCATGTTTAATGCAGTTCAAGCAGTCTACAATTGCAAGAACAAATTTGTGCTAAGGAATGTGATGTGTGGTGAAAAACTGATGTTTTCATATCTTTCCATAACAAGACCCACCACCAACGGGGATATCCTCCCACTGCTAATAAAAATATAAACAGGATGTAGAAGTCAAGATAACGTTACAGCCAATTTTCCTTCAGCAGACAGCTTATTACCTTCTGCAAAATGATTTTGCCCTAATTTGGAGGCTTTGCTCTAAACTTTTATCCAAATACTTTTAGTCACCCCTGGGTTAGTAAAGATATAATATGTATTCCAGCAAAAATATGTTTTCAATATTAACAATACTCATTAAATCAAAACAAATTTAAGCATGCTGTAAGAGATTGATATTCTCTGATTATTTCTAACATTTCAAACAAATACTGTTTGGTAAATACATCCTAGAACAGACACAAAAGACTTACATGGTAAATAAATGAGAGAAGGTACATAGTGTACTCTAGTACATAGGTGTATACTACATAGTGTCTATTTATATAATCTATAACAATAAGCCAGATATAATGCATGCTAACAAGGTATTCACATTATATTATACTTGTTTGTACGGGAATATTACTACATAATGCACCCATACTACATAATCTGCTGGCATCAATGTATTATTTATCATTATCACTATTTTATATGATCACTGTAATCATAATGCAACCATACACATTTGAGCATTATTGCTGAGCAGTAGGTATGGCTTTAATATTGCTCAATGATGAGTCATAGTCTGAACTATTTATGGCCATGAGTCATCCCTGACCAACATGATACACAACGCTCAACTAATCAGAAGCTGGCATCACAGGTTAATCAATAAGGCGGCAGCCTAGAGCTGATGTTACTATAAACAGACTGACTCTTAACCTGGAAATGTTGGATTCCCTAGTTTCAACTATCTGGCTTCTGCCAGCCATTCGGTGACCTAGATCAGTTGCTAGATATGGGGAATCCCCACTTTCTCCATTTCAGTCAATAATGATCAAGTAAGTTTAGCCAATCACATGGCACAATATGATCACATGATTATGCTAAGCCAATCAGGCATGAAAAGAGGCTGCGTATCATTAGTATATATTATCATAGTATTAGCAGCGTGAAATCCTCCATGTTGTTTATTCTCCACTTCAGATAAATCCAGCCAAAATGTACAAAGGGTACTAAACATCCAGGAATATGAATATTGTGTTACAGAGTGACGAACACACGCCAAATTTCTTGGCTCAACTCCTTGTGGTATTGGAGCCCATAGACCAGAAAGGCAAACCCTCATGGATGAGACGGATGGATGGACAGATGGACAGGTATGACAATATCCCGCTTTACTTTAGGCAGGACGATAAAAACAGGACACATGTCTGTTTGCTTGTCACAAGAAAAAAGATCTTTTAGTACCTGAGGGGGCTCCCACCCAGGCCAACCCCAACACCCCGTCATCAAAATCTCTGTCAGTGAAAACGTAAGCCAAGCAGTAGTCGTCGTGGTTCTGCTCTGAGTTCAGCTCCAAAAACTTCTCCACTCCAATGTTGGCAAAGCGGAATGGGTTGGTCCTGTCTCGCTCATCATTGGTGGTGTTTATCTGTGAGGAGATGTGACAGCTGGTTCAGACTGACCAAAGACTGTGACCAAACCTAAAATTTAAAAGCAGCTGATCTGCACTAGACTTACCCGGATCCTTTTCACCATAAAACTGATGTTACGAATGCCCATGAAGTCTGTGCCCTGATAGATGGCATCGATGGCCTTGACATGACTGGAGATCTATAACGTAACATAGCAAAATATTATTTTGTTAATTAATAATTATGTTAAGCAACTACTTAAACTGTAAGAGGTTCAACTAACATCCGTACACTTATTTTCACAAATTGTTAAAGTTGAGAGAATAAGGTAAACGTCACTCTGTGCTTTCCCACTGGTAAACATCATCTTCTCTTGATACTGGAAACATTATTCCTGTGCGTGTAATCCCAAACACTCCATCTGTACAGTAGTAGCAGTGACAGCAGGCTAATACGATATGTTAGCCAAGTTATTGGGTGTAGCTTTTACATTCAAAAAAAATAATCCATGGTGCTTAGGCCTGGTGGGGGAGGGGGGGGGGGGGGGGGTTGTTACCCCCAGGTGTGCTCCGTC
>VUQK01025900.1:32140-76116 GCA_015106715.1 Bujurquina vittata
AAAAAAAAAAAAGTCGTTGGTGTGGGGGGGGGGGGGGGGGGGGGGGGGGGGTTCATTTACACCAAGGGTGCTACTGGCTTACACTGAAACCTGGAGTGTTAATTCCAAGTAAATAAAAAGTTTTAAACAACTGATTCTGTCAGTGTGGTGTACAGACTGAGTAGGTTAGCCAAAGTGGGAGCGTTTACATTTCTTCTTAATGAATTTGAGGAGCAATAAAATTACTTTTCAACAGTTTTTAAACTAATACAGTGCTTAAATGTATTAGACCACCTGTCATTAAAACACGAAAACACAAATATTTTAGAAATCTGTCAAAAACATTTTTAAACATTAAAATGGTATTAATATTATTTATTATGTCACAGGTGGCATAAACCTTACACTGGGTGGTGGTGTAATACATTTGTTATGCACTGTGTATATAACATTTTGAGAAACATGATTATTTGTTTAATTACTGGGGGTTATATGAGACACTCTAAAGTGTGTTGACCAAATAGGAAGCTACTGCTGTCAGCCAGTTAGCGCAGCTTAGTATAAAGATGAGGAAAAATGGAAAACATCAAGACTCACTCCCATTCATTAAGCTCATTAATTAACAGGTAGAGCCCATCTGGCAACAATCTTTTAGTAAAGCTCTCCCCAGAAAATGAACACGCACTTCCCAAAATATGACATTATTCCTAAAATGTAACAACTCCATAGATATGGTACTTTCATGGATGCTTTCTGTTGGCTGTGTATTTCTAGGCTCTAAAACAAAACAAAAAAAGTCAGGCATAATTATTAGACTGACACTTGTTTTTTTTTTCTTTTACTCTTTTCTTCCTATTTTTTGTGTTTTAACTGACTGCTTACACTGAACCTGACATATTATCTAAATATCAATAAACTTTTACACTATATATCAAGTTTTCTGTTGTCCTAAGGAAAAAAAAATTAAACTGCACCATCACAGAACTAAAATTCTACACACTGAAATAAAAAGCATTAAGAGAAGTATATATCAAGCGACTGCCTGTGTGTTACCTGCGCTATGACAGCTTCTCTAGACTTGTAATACTTGAAGAAGAGGTGGTCAGTCTGAATAAAAAGCTGACAGGTGTTTTTCTCAGCCTGGGCCATCCTCTTCTTCCTCAGCAGCTCAGTGTCCGCCTCAACATGGCCTTCCTGGTGTGAGTGACATAGCAGAAGCAGAGCAGGAAATACACAGTTAAATAAAACATATTTAAACCATTTTTCAGCCAAACAGTCAAAAAGAGTAAATAAATAATGTCCGGTATTTTTAGGCTGTGGTTCTTCAGCTACAGTATGTTTATGAAGTTCTGTTCCAAAGAGGAACACATACAGGGCAGGGGAAAGGCTGACGACTACCAGTTAAAGGAAGATTTAGGAACAACTGGTGGACACCCATCTCATGTGGAGTCTTAAGGTGTTCAAATTTGAGAAAATACATTTTAATCACCTAGTTTGGCAGGCAATATATAAATCAAACTAACGATACAATATTTATTGTTAATGTGGTTCAAACTCAACACAGACATATTTCATTACTTCCTACTGTCTCTGATTGGATTAGAGCAAAGAGGCACAGCTTGAGATAAGGGGTAAGTCATTTCATTGTCAGGTAGCAAACTGAACATTATTTCATCCTGCTAAGGTCTTTGATGTGAATGTAATAACACATGTGAGGCACTAAATGGGTCCAATTTTAGAGTTTGAGGGATAGTTAGATGCAGCTTTCCTCATTTCAGTGGAGTCCCATGAGACCAGTAACAGCTCGTCTCAAATGGGAAAAAAAAAACAAAAAGCAAAAACAAAAGCAGTCTGAGACTGTATACCGCTGCCAAGCGTGAAAATCGAGCATGAACTGAGCCCCTGAATCCAAAAGGATATCAGGATCTGAATTAGTTTGTGACATTTTTTTTGCAAAGAGAACCCAGATATATTCCAAACTTTGTTATTTAAAATTGATGTACATTTGTGAAGAGGTTGCAAAATTCTACTCATTTTGCAATGATAAAGAATCCGTCCCAAAAATTCCTGGATCTAGATCTGAATCGACTCCAAGAATGAGTCATTTCAACAGCGTGGGCCAAGCCTGAGCTCTGTAAAAAAAAATTGCATGCAGATAAATCTGTAACTTTTTGAATAATCTTACCAACACACAACCTCCTTTGCAAAGGTAATAAATTGTTAAAACTGTTATTAGGATGATTGTCTTAGTCAAACTAAATCATGTTGTAACACAATTTATGGCAATCTGTAAAGTAACAGTAATATGCCAAACTCCAAGTGAGACTGATCAGTCTTAATTGTGAGTGTGCTGGTTTAACGCTTCCAGGATTATAATTTGAAACATGGAACTAGGCACAGAGACTTTAAAAAGACATCGCTGAGTATCTTTGACCCTGACTGAGTAGTTCTATAAAATATCCTCAAATCTCTTTACTAAACTCCGTCAGGGTTTATTGTGGTGTGTGGTGAAGTTAACCTTAGGGGGCTCCGCCATGACAGAGGCTTGGTATTTCTTCATCCTTTCAAACACAGAGCTATCGGCACAGCCTCCCTCTGGGCCATACTTGTGCGGGTAGTCTGTATGAGAGAGGCAGACACAACACTGTTAGGATTATGGGAGACAATGTTAGCTACTTAACCCCGTGAGTCACTCTATTTCAGGCACTATTCATGATCAGCTAATGCAAGTACTTACACGTCACTTGAGCCTAGCTTTGCTGTGTGAATTACTTTCCTGTCGCTCTCATTAGTCGCTCTCACAATTATGTTTAATTTTCCCCTCAGCCACATGCTATGTGTACACAGATGATGTGAAATTAGACTTCGCAAGTGTAGTGAAGTGTACTTGGTGCTTACTATTAGTACAAACACTGCAAAGACTGGTGAAATGAGCCAGTACCCAAGAGCAAGATTGTGTTACTCAGCTAATGAACACCCCAGGTGTCTCTGCTCCCCAGGGGGGCCTATCACACCAGTCTGCCTCCATCAGCTCGGCAGCACTAACCTTGCACTTTCCAGTTACACATTTACATACGTATGTATCTAAATACACACTCGATGGTGACAAGATAATAGCCTTTCGAAATATTTGTGTAGCTGACGTTGCCGGGGGACTCACGTATGTCGTCTTCATGGTAGATGACAGAGTGGAAGGGCACATCCTTGCCCTCAAGGTATCTCTCAGCAGGCTCCACGTAGTAAGTGCCATGGTAGCTCTGAATGAAGCCCTCAAATTTACCATCCACAATGGAGCCATGAGTCAATGTACCTTTCTCACCTGGGAATCCAAATTGTCAATTAGAAGATTGACGCAGAAGCGGGTATTTGCATTTGAGAAAAACAAAGCCAACAGCTGTTTAAAAAATTCCCTAGACAGCAACATTGTAGTGTCACATTTAAACAATTTTGCAAAAATTTATAGCCTTACCAAAGATTTCTCCCGTGTAGATGTGAGAGGTATCATATGGAATTTCTTCTCCTGAAATGTCTACCTTCAAATCTGGGGCAAACAAGGTAGTATCTCTCTTCATTCGTAAATTAAAATGCCTGAAATCAAAGAGATCAAAAAGGCCTTTAGATTCAGGAGTGGAGCTGTAGTTGGTCCTAAGTAGTGGAAGTAAGCAATATTTACCCAGCCTTTGCTAAAAAGGAAACTGCAAATTAAAGGGGGGGGGGTAGGGTCAAAGCGAGAGCACTGGCAGAGAGAGAAAACATCTAAGCTGTTTTCTGTTGCAGAGGGAAAACTGCAGCGTTTATTTTGTAAGAGAATAAACAGAAAATTAGGACATCTTACAAGAATGCTGGGTTTTTTTGTAGTTCAAACATATGGCAAGGAAACAAACATGTTCCAGTAACCCTTGGGTTTCACGGAACACCCACACAGTGCTCTTATTGTATGCTTGCATTGTGTGAAAGTTGCTGTTTTCTGGGTCCGTGCACAGAGAAAACACAAGGCCTTTGAAAATTCAGAGCTGAAAAATATGGGCAACCTTGATATAACGGCAAACAATATATCCCTGTATGTGCACAATGCCTTGTGAATCACTGTTTCTGTGTAGGAACCCCAGGGGGAATCTCTGCAATACATTAAAATGTTTATCAGCCATGTCAGCGTGATACAGAACTCTGTAAAGGTTTTAGGCACTCTAGGTGTTATCAATTAATCCTATTAGTGAGGCATATGATAGTGCCAAAATATTCTCTCTGTAGGATGGCAATGAGCCCAAAAACACAACAAGAGTCAAAGTCCGTTCTTTGGCGACAAGAAGCACAAGGAGTCTTGCAACAGATGGTATAGCTCCCACACTGTGATCTCAACATCATCATGGAGTCAGTCTAGGATTCCACAAAAAGACAACTGAGACAGCCATAATTTACAGAAAAATGGTGGCAATTCTCTAAAATGTATGAAGGAAACTACCTGCCCAGCACTCTGAACCACAAAACTGAGAACTGGTGGAATTTTAGAGGCACGCTTCATAGTATATATGAATGTAAAAGCATCCTCACTTTACTTTTAGTGCCTCGAAATTCTGAAAAGCACAAAACGTTTTGTTCAAATCAGGAAAGGGAAAGGCAAAACAAGAACTGGAGTTCTATCTCTAGCTTTGTCATGATTTCAAAAGGAAAATAAGCTGATGCGTTCCTGTTTTTCAAAGGAAGAGACATCTTCCTTCTGTGTGTTTGCCCTACTCTTATGATGCTCTTCCCTATTAAGATGCGTCTGAGTTTAGAAACAGCAGGCCCTGTAACAGGAAGGGCGACAAACAGTCTCCGCCAAGATCCCAGCCAGATGGTCGTGACTTTGTCATGAATGCTTTTTCACAACACCACCTCCTCAAAATACTGGATAAAGAACCCTGACAAGTATTGTAAGTATATCTGGAGGGGCTCCCACTCAGGTAGCATGAAACACCCAATATATCACAGAGCTAACCAGCAAAGACAAATACATGCACAGTTTCACTTTACCTGCAGGGAATAAGAACACTACCACAACAACAATGATTCTGAGCTCAGGTTTGGGTTTTTAATAGCTCATTTCTGTCCCACTAGCAGTTATAAGGCCCAGCACACTATCACACAAGTGAAAATGGCTGCAAATCAGCACAACTTAAAAGACTGAACTGTTGGAATGTCTCTTTGCTTCTTCTTTTAAAAGTAGCTGATGGTTAATTCAAGCAGTCAAGGCTTGGAGCAGAGATTCTACACAGAAAACAACTCAGACCTTTAAAATCCACCCTGAACACTGACCTGTGATGCATCTGTATACTTTTTTGATTTTGTAAAACAGCTTCTAATAAAACTGCAAATCCCCACTACAGCAGACCTCAACCTTTAATCATAAACTGCACAAGTCTATGGGATGGCGTTTGCAAATAAATAAACAGAGAGATGAATATAGAAATACAGACCTACATGAAGAGACATAAAAAGGACAGAGATGCAGACTGACTTTTCTTTAGGATACCATCTTTAAATTAAAAAAAAAATGTGCACAAACCTTCCATGGGCATGAAAATCTAATTGCAGGTATCTGTCTTCATGAGAGAGTGCCCTCTTGACTCTCTGATGCTTGCTGTGCACAAGCTCTGTGTCGTAGGACAGGCCTTCATAGTGGCGGATATACTTGTTCAGGGGATTTCTATAGTGTCCTGTATGAAAAGAACAAAGGACCGTCTGTTAAAAATAAGATGTGTGCACTGTCTGTGTATATGCATATAGCTGCAGGAGCAAAAAAAAAACACACCCTCCCATTTTCCCTACTCAGTTAGCAAATTGCAATGTGATTCTGTATCATTCACCTATTCCTAACAGAAACACTCAAATTTGAGTCTTCAAGGGGGTGTGTATAAAAGCTACATTTATAAACAACTGATACATTGAACACGTTAGGGTGGTTTAGGTGCCCGTTAGGTGGATAATATGGCCGATATCTGACAGGCAGTGTTAAAATAAAGGAAAAAGACAGAAAATCAGTATGGTCTGGTTTTTAACATTTAACTAAAATCTATTTAAGTCGAATGAATGCCAGCTTTAGAGCACTGCTCAACAACAGCCCACAGCGTCACAGCTTAATTATTTCACCACCAGAAGAGTGGGTGGTGGGCTTGAAAGAAAGCGATTCTTAACCATCTCCACCCATTTTGCTAACTGTTTCACACACAAAATCAGTCTGAAAACCTCAATTTCATTTGTTTAGGACATTATCAACCCCCCGAATGTTGGCTTGTTTTCCACATATACTGAGGAAAGGGGTGCATATGTAAACTCAGATTGCTGGTCCATTATAAAAACCAATAGAAAGCATTTTCAGTAAATAGAGTCTATGTAATTAGGCCTCTCTGGCAGGTAATTATGCCTGACTAGTGAGCCATAAATTACAGGATTCTGTACAACATTATAACAAAGGTGGATAAGTAGACCAGGCTTCAGCTACTTCTCTGTTCATATGCAGTATGAAATATTTAGGTGGTAACATTAAATTTTTCATTGAGGTGACTATGAGAAGTCAAGGCCATGACTATATCTCTGAGATATATTAATTTCTCAAGGTTTCCTAAAGCATTAAAGATATGCAAGAAGTCAAGATTCATACACTTCTATTCAAAGACAAACAGTAAATTTAAGACGATACGAGATAAGCTGCACTTTATTTACCCCAAAAGGTGAGGAATTACTGTTACAGTAGCCAAAACTTGAAAAACAACCTAGGTCAATAAAATAAATACAGTATCACACAACAACACAGCACAAAAAGGTAAACATTACACAAAAGAAAGAGCTCACTCAAATGGAAATCTAAGTATATTACAATAAGTAGCTTAGTAAGCACATTGTAATAAAAACAAGTATTGTTGTATTGGGAAGAAAGAATGTCCTGCAGCTTAGACTAGCTCACATTAATAAATAGGGTGATGTGGGGAAACTACTGTGTATTTGTGTAAAGGGTTGTGATTGCTATTAATGACAGTTTGACAAGTCACTAAGCTATCAAGAAAAAAAGCAATATTTCGATTGTCAAATATAAACATGGCTCCTAAATCTACCTGAGATTTTTTTTTCTTTTTACAGAGAGAAGTTTAAGAAACAAATTTAATTGTACAGCACAGAGAGCCAGGATTGTATAAGTGAATTACACGTCCATAGTGCATTTTGCAGAGAGCGATTTGGCACCCACACTTCACCCACACGCAAAAGAAAACTCTATTTTTATTCAAATAAATTAAAATTAAAACTGCAGGCTCATTTGACATAAAATAGAAAAAAAATCAAGAGGAATCACAAGACAAGACGCAAAACTGAAGCCAAAAATTATGCCAGCAAAACGTGAAAACTTGTCATTTAAACTGTACACACTGGCCAAGTTATTTCTGAGGCTTCGCTTTTTATTTATGACAGAACAATTAGCGGCTAAAGTGCCAGCTAGCTCGGAGCTAACGGTCCGTGAACCCAGTCGGCATCTCCATCTTCTCATAACAATGGCTGTCGGCGCTGCTCGCACGGTAACAACAAAACCCCTAACCCGAAAGCTGGCGATTAAAAAAAAAGGGTGACAACACATAGGCGCAACTCCCCAACGTTGGTTTATTTCAAACAACTGCTCGAATCCGAGTCCGCTTTTAAGCTGTGTGTGATCTGTCGGCTTGAAGTAATACGGCAAAAAGGGTGCAGTCCTCCTCACAACAAGCAGGCCCTGCTGATCCCTTCTGCTAGCTAACGGGCTATCGGGATTTCTGCTCCTCTCAGCCCGCCGCTGCTGTGGATTCAACGCAACTCGGAAGGTTTTCTCCGACCAAACGCCTCACTCACCTTGGGTGTAGTTTAGCAAGTGCACGAAGAGGAAAACTTTAAGGAGGAGGGTATGTGACAAATCCATTGTTAGAGCATTGATGCCGTTATCACTTTATTGTCCTACTTAGACAGGCGCAGACGCCCTGTGTGTTTATTGCAGCTTCCTCACATCGCCTCCTCTCCCTCTCTACAGCGCCGTGACGTCAGACGCAGGATAGCCTTGGCATCCCTTCCCCCAGAAGCGTCCATGATCCTGCAGGCCTGCATGCATTACAGCACCCAGCGTGGCTGGGTATAGGATAATACGTGCATATATTTGTAACATCACATGCACGCCCATAAACGTTAAAATCATTCCAGATTTTATTAGACTCAGCTTCTAAATATTATATTTGACTGTGGAATTCAATCAAGTGATTTCAGCCACTGGGCTTTTAGTACAATTTCACATGATTTTGCAGCGCTTTAACACTAACATTGGCCAATTCATTGGAGCCACTTTATGCAAAACAGTCCCCAAGTCCCAGCCTCCAGGTGTGACTATCTGGTGCTTGACTTTTTTTCCACTAAGAAAGTTGTGATTGGTTTGTCTGCTTCTTTGGCAGGATTGCTCAAAAAGTTATGGATGGATTGCATATGTTCACAGATATCAAACTGAAGTATGAAAAACTCTTCATCGTCTTTATGTTCTCAAGAAAATATCACTGTAGTGAGAAAATACCTAAATGAGCTTTCACTTAGCACATGCAGAATCATTGTTTGCTTGTACCTTGTACCATCATGTTTTGCAGAGATCAGCTTAAAACATAGGTTAACCAAAACAATTATGTGTGTGTACCATAGTTACTGTGTACATTGTGTGTACATGAGCTTATGCAGGTGCCTCAGTTGTGCTATAAGAACTGTCTGTGTAGTTTAGTTGTCAAGAGTTCTGCTGCTGTTTGGCAGCAAGAACTCTCTCCCTGTTTGGCCGAACAGAATTAATAGTTTTGACCTGACTTATTGCACCACAATCACAAAATAATCCAGATCCAGATCTCTATCTGGATTCATGGACTCAACTCATGCCTTATGTGGAGGGACCTTTCAGTGCTGGCAGAGGTGGGGTTTTTTTCTCAAGCTGCTCTTGTGATCTGTGTTTCTTGTAGTAAAGTGAGCACATTAATAATATGATTATGCCATCTTACCATCTGGGAACCATTTTAGACTAAATGATTAATAAGTTAATGGAGAAAACTGATGATAACTGATAATGAAGAAAATAATTGGCCTTTGAGAGAATGAGTATACACAGCCTTAAGCATGTGGGGCATGTCCTCTTGGTATGATACAGAGTAGATCTGCAGCTATCTTTGATTTTTATAATCGAGTATTCTATTGATTATTCTATAGGTTAATCGAGTAATCAGATATGAAATACTTTTGTCTTATTGAGTATTAATAAGTATTTAAAAGAGAAAAAAAACACCAGTCTTAAAAAAACTAATTGTTTTCCTAATTAGAAACTGTAGTATTTTTAATAGCTTAACTGCACATCTGTCAGAAAAACTAAACCCTTTCACTGTATTATGTACTATATCAATTTAATAAGAAATTTAAAGAAAAAATATTCCTAAATGTAATAATAAATAATTGATCACAAATATGTTAATGTCAAATAAGATAATCTAAGGCATAAAATAAAATAGCCTTTATTCTGTCTTCTTGGAAGGCTTTCATACAGTAGGGAAAAAACGTTCTGTCAGTGATGTATCTCCTGGATAAGGTAGATTAAGTGTTTATGTGCATGTGTTATTTTTACGTGTGTGTATCTGTGTTTAAGTGTACTAGTGAATGAAGAGTGTCTGCAAGCCTTTAAAGAAGCATGTGGTGGCTGCAATGAACAAAAGCAACGTATCCTGCTGCAGAAAATAGACGTTCTGATTGTGTGGATGTTAATAATTAATGTTAATTATAATTCAGTGTCCTGCCTAAGAGCCCCAGGTAGTGACTCAGTTTTACTGACATACGGGGAAAAAATAAATAAAAAAAATTTAATTAATATGATATTTCTATGAAGCTAAATCTGCAAAACATTGTTAAAGCCCTGAAATAAATATGGTCTAGTGCACCCCGTGTCCCCCTTTAGACCTGCTGGCTGCAGGTCTCACTGCCATATAAAGCTGCCTTCAGCGAGCTGCATGATTTAAACAGGGTATTAAACTTAACAGTTAACAGTTCATCTGCATATTTTATTTTAACTTCTGTAGCTTTACTGTGTATTTTCACATTCACTTGCACATGCAGGTGAAATGTTCATGATTACAAGGTGACAGCTGAGTGCTTCAGAGTTCAAATGAAATATTGAGGCAAAAATTAGCATTGACAATTTTTTTTAATAATCGAGTTACAGCCCTAGAATAGAGCCACTGCAGCCAGCGTGTAAAACTCAGTTGAAGGTTTTTTTTGTAAGAGAAATAAACAAGAGAAGACTTGCTGATGCTACTTCACTAATCTTTATTTAAAAAGAAATCAACTAGATTTTTTTTATTATTCTGAACTGAATAAAGAAAATGTAGCATAAGGTGTCTGAGTTTTTTTAGGCTTCTAAAGAGGTAAATAAAGTTTGAAACCAGCACACTAAGGTAAAGAATTATTGCTAACAACCTTATTAAACAGAAATTGGTGCATTTTCCCATTATTTCTGACTGTTTGATAAACAAAAATATCTATTATGATTTAATAATAGACATCTTTTAACATCTGGTTAAAAAATTATCTTACTTTGTACTGAGCTGATTTATTTGATTAACCAATGGTTAGCAGTAAAAAACATATTTATAGGCATATTATCACAGTATTAAATTGGATAACAAACTCATAGAGCTGCCATGCAATTTATAAGCAGCCAAGAAAATGTGAGTTTTGGTTGCTTGGTAACCCACAATCCTGTGAATATAGTGTTGCTGGGAAAAAAAGGAAACACCAGCAAATGAGCGTGGTGGCTGGATCCATTTCCTATCATGCATCAACTGCAGTTATCTGTAAGCAAACCATTTCTGATTCTGGCAACTGTCAACAACGACCCTCATCTCTTACTGTTAAAGATCATTGCTTCCTTGATGATGATGATGATGCTGTAAAACGCAAAGTGCATGAACTTCCTTCAAACTAGAAAGGTGAAATTTTATTTGACAGTTTTTGAGATTAAGATTTACACCATTCTCGAGAGCGCAGACAGCCGCAACAATCCTCAGGAAGTGTGAAAAGCAGCAAACCCAACAGCTTCTCTGGATGATCAGAATCAGGGAAAAAAAACAAAAAAAACAGTGTTTTTTTTTCTTGTCTGTTTGCTGATGTTTCAATTTTTGCCAGTCTCACTAATTAGCAGCAAAGTCTTATCAGCCATTTCTTCTGTCTCTTTTTATTCCAGACGAGCTCCTCTGGCTCCAGTAGCAGTCACGTGGCACACCTCCACATTGGCTCCAAGTTTCTGCAGCTCATCCAACCAGATCTGTTGCTTGTGGGACAGTCGGTCATTGGGCCCCTTCACCTCCACCAGCTACAATCAAATAACATCCAATGTTGCGAGATTTTAAATTATTGGGCACCAAAAAACTCCTGTTTGCATACAAAGAGAGAGAGAGGAAAAAAAGCCAGGACGGTCAGATGATCTTACCTTGTAACTGTTAGTTGAGGTGTTCCACACCACAAGATCAGGTAAACCTCCACGGCAGTGCCTGTAGTCCTTTGCCATTCGTGCTATTACTCCACCTAGAAAGGCTCCACCCAGGCATGCAACAAGAGACTGGGAAAAAAAGATTAAATAAAAATCAGCACATAATCGTGATCACATTAGTGTCATGTTGGTACCTCCAGTAACAAATACAGAAATTTAGTCTTTTTTTAAAAAAAGCTTTTTACTGTTATTAAAAAAATAAAACAGTATTACATGCTCATCTTCAACTGGTTACCAGCAACACATTTCAAACGATTTGAGATAAGAGTATGTTTAATGCTGCTGAATCGCCTTTTCTCTAACATTTTTCCATTATTGCTTTATTCATTGAATGCCTTTCAAGACAGTTCCAAACCCTATTTTGCATGTATTCTACCAGCATGGCTCCAAAGTAAAAGAGTCTGGATGCTAATCTGGTGATACAGAGTGGTCCAAACTTGGAAATGAAGTGATATTTTTATTTCAGTGTTTATGAGGATAACTGCCATCATCTGTCCCACTGCACTGACGTGTAACATGAGAAACACTGTACAGTGATACCATCAAACATCCATTTTTAAAAACTTAAGTACCTGCGCCTGTTGAACGGATGAGAAACGTTCCCAGCTGACCAACGAACACACTTTACCCTCCTGGGAATTCCAGACATCTTCTAACATATTTTGCAGAGTTTCCACGGATGCCTCACAGAGTAACTGGACACGAGATTCAATTGCATCCTTTCTGTTCTCATAGAAAGAGTCCGTGTAAAGATCCAGCGGACACGCCTGCAAGGGGAAACAAATGTGAGTTATAGGAGTTCATACATATTCATCTAAAAATATATAGAGCCTTCTTTACCTGGTATGGGTTTCGGAAGACATCTGGAATACTGTCCATAAAAATGATGTCCCACAGCAGAAGAGCAAACAATGTTGAGAACGTTGAGCCCTCTCCATGGATCCCTGATGACGATAATAATAATCTAAAAGAATGTCTGCAATCCGCTAATGTCCACGTAATTTTTACAGGAGAAAAGAAGTTGTTTACCTTGGTCAAAACCTTGCTTTTGATAATACGCTAAACACAGCTCTTCTACAGAGCATATTACAGTGGAACGAGCACCATCTTCCCCCTCTTCATTTGCTGGTAAAAGAAATCTAGACTTCCCCATGCCTCCTTCATGAGGAAACAGCTGTCCTCGAATAGTCACCTGCAATCAGACATAAAAACAAACACATACACACACACATAAAAAGAATAAATTCCTTTTTACAGACAAAAATTAAAAACCACTAAGTTGTTTTGTTTTGAAACCCACAAACTGACACACTGAAAAACTCACATGATTGACATCTTGGACTTGGACAGCGGGCAGCTCTCTCAGTTGCAGGCGGTACTTCTTGCAGCTGGCAGACTCTTTCATTCTAACAGCTCTCTGATGGAGGGAGAGTTTATGTCCTGTACGCACCAAAGAGTCTGACAGCCCATCTCTGATAGCACAGACAGCCTGAAAGGTAAAAAACACAGTCCAACAAATGAAAATTTAACACTCTTAACTGATAACAATGTCATACACAAAATAAATTAAAACACTGTCTCAGAGGAGGTGAATGAGAGAGGAGGTCACGCACTTGCTCGGGACTTTTGAGGTGCTGGTGAAGGTTTAGCGCCAGTCTGTCCCACCATCGCCCGCGGCTGTCAGGACAGTAAACGGACTGGAACAGCAAGGACCGCAGCTCTTCTACCGCTTCCTGCGACATGAACAGAAGACCCATGACAGAGATCTTCATCTATCAGAAACACTTAATAAATACTTAAAAGTGTGGTAGGCAGTGAATGGATAGGTTCAGAAAACCTCATAGCGACGAAGCCTCTGCAAAATCTCTACCCCTCTGGATAAGATTCGAGTGTAAGTCCATCCTGCAGTGAAGCAGCGCAGGAACACGGGCAGCTCTTCCAGATGACTGCAAACAAAACATTTATATTTATAATATATTTATATTGTTATCCATCAGCACTGACTGTTTTTGGAAATACGGAAACAAAGACTTATGATATTCGGACCTGAGGTCATGGTTTTTCTTCAGCTCTAGCCATTCACTTTTGGCTGCAGTGTAGAGCTCCAGGGCCGTCTCCCACTGACCACCCTGCATAGCCAGGATCACCTCTTGCAGTGCTCGCATGGAAGCTTCATATCTGGTGTGATGCATGGAGTTATTAGTACTTATTTGTGCCTATCCTGCTTAGCGAAGGTCATTTTAGATCTATTGGTAAGTCCTCACCTGATAAGGTCCTCTCTGTCTCGAAAAACCTTGGCTACACGCTGCACTGTGTAGTCTGGGAAGGCCAGACGACCTGAGTTTACCAAAAGAATGGTATAAAGCTGGCTCTGTCCTCCAGCTGCCATGTCCTCTTCTTCCGTGGTGTCCGTCAGAGAGAAAAGCAGAAGAACACGAGAGAAGACAGCCCGAGGACTGCGACAGAGACGCACACAGGAACCTGCAAGCTGCTTAGCCCTTTAAACACAGGACAGGGGTGAGACCACTACTGCAATACCAGTGCTCCAAATGAACATATTGCAAATAATTATCTCACCTTTTGAGGATGACTGTTCTGACATTGTTTTGTGCAGAGGTCAGCGAGAAGAGAGACTTTTGCCTGCTAAGGCGAAGTAGCCCATCCACTAGCTGCTGTTTTTGAGTCCCTGAATTGCCGAGGTGGAAAGTCTTAGCCAAAGCTTTGAGTTCAGGAGCTGGTAGGAGATCCAGAGCCTGACTTAAGTCCTCAAGGTCGTTCTCTTTGAAGTGTAAAAACACCAGAGAAAATGTGGGATGAAGTAGTGTTTCAGAGGGCTGAATAAGACATTTCACTGTATTTTCTACCTTCAACTGTTAGTATGGAGCCAACACAACTAAATGTAATCACTGCAGTCGTATTAAAGACATAACAGAAAAATTATGTTAGAAAATTCTTTTTTAAAAAAACTGTAATGCTAGAGATTATTTACCTGTCTGTAGAAAACCACTTTGAACAAGTTCCTGTGCAACTGGTCCAAGATCGCTGCAGATCTCTTCATAATCCAGCTTATTTACTTGGAGCCATTTCAGTTTCCTCTGAAAAAGTCTCACATACAACTTCTGTCCCATGACTTTAAGAGAGAGAATACATGTGAACAATCTGGACAAATTTTCTTGTCAAGGTTTTAAAATTACTGAATGACATTTTGGCATACCTGATAGATTTTCAAATGCACATATAAACGACAAATCATCCTGGTTGAATAATTCTCTGTCATCATCATTCTCTAGCACAGCATGCAGTACAGTTTTGAAGTTTCTGAGGTAGTAGGGAAGATGCTGGGAAACCGTAGTTGAGCGCTGGTCACTGGAGTTATCAGTGCCAAACACAGGTAGTAAATCGTCACTTATAACTGCAACCCTTTCTTCACACGTTTCCTTTGAATTCAACGGGGGGTCACAAGCAGATGAAGGTACAACAGTTTCACGCTGCTCCAGATCAGTTGTTTCAGCTTTACTTTCAGAAGACTTCTCCTCCAGTTTGGCTTTCTTGTTACCAGTAGAAGATGTTTTATTTTTTCTTTTTGCTGGTTTGGCGGGAGAAGACTGCAGCTTTGGAGTGACCAGTTTTTGGACAGTACCAGATATCGATGCTTTGTTTTCTAAGTTTTGTTGTTTTTCTGAATGTGATGGACCTTCCACTGCTGCTGCACAGGCTACACCGGTGGATATGACTGCCATGCACTCTTTTTGGTCTTCTAAACTTTGAATCAGAACATTTTCTTTCTGTGAGCTATTCAGTGTCTCCTCAAGTTCATTTTTATCTTCCACCTCTTTCCTCTCAGGTGGCTTATGATACTTTCTGGATAGTTTGGAAGAAAGACTTCCCAGATCAATGGTCCTGACCACAGTCTTGCTGTTTATTTCCCGTGGTGCCTGCTCCAAGTTATTCTTTTTGAAATAAGGGCTCGTTTTGGTTTCTTTGTCCTCTTCTTCCACTTTTCGATCTGGGGACTTTGTGAGACTCCTCCTGGGTGACAGCTGAGTGCTCGACACAACACTATTACTTGCTGAGCCGACAGTGCTGTCTCCTCTCTCAAAGTTCTGACATTGCAGATCAATGTGCTCATTGATCCTGAATCTCGGTACCAGCTGGCCACACAGGGGGCAGGCCAGCTTAGGTGGAGGCTGGCTGCAGAAGAACGACGTGATTGGACTCGTGGTGGCAGCACTCGCAAGAGTCCCAGCTTTAGCAACACCGCCTTTCTTTTTGCTCCTGGACGATGATAAGCGTCCCTTGGGTTTGCCTTTGTCAGCTCTCTCGGTCATGTTTCAGGCGGCAGTGGAAGTGCTGCTCGGTGAAAACTACTTTCCCCCAAAGCTTTTCTTTGTCGCATACTCTGACAGGAGGGCTGTGCTTTGTATTCCTACGACTCTCTTAAACTCCAGCTTACTTCAAATCTACGCTGCTGGAAAATAAATACTTCATTTAAAATGGTCGCACATCTGTAACTTTCAGTGCTTTACAAATTCAACAGAAAACTATAAAATCCAGGTTGTGAGTGGTTCAAAACAACAGCTAACGCACCGGTGGCAGACATGGCACACAATCCCGCTTCTTAGGCACAACCAGTAGAGCCCAGAACGCTATTTAGCGCATCAAAAATCGATCCCAGATACATCGATATTTTTCCTTAAAAAAACGCAAATAAATCTTAAGAGGTATTGTAAGATAATCACATTGAATATTTTTTTAAATTACAGACAAAAATTAATTAATTGATATAATTAATATAATACAAATCATACACAGGGTATCTCTTTCATAATATACATACATAGCACCCCGGTAACTAGAAATTCAAATTTGAATCGTGGATTTGAGTGTGCATTAACCAAAGGAGTGTTTTATGTTGGGTTAACCAGTGCTAATGAGCACATGGTGTGCGTGCGTGCGTCCGTGTGTGTGTGTGTGTGTGAGAGTGTGTTGGGGGTGTATTTTCTACACAGGTTCCTGGGCTGCTGTGCGGCTTTTATTCAAAAATCACCATCCCGGAGAGCAATCTGATCTGATCAGCACACGGGCATTTTACAGGAGGGGCGCCAACAGGACTGATGTCGGTAAGTTGCACACATATTTATGCACGTATGGACGGTAACATGCAATACTGATGCACGTAGGCCTGTTCGTGTCTCTGTAACAGAGCGATAACAACGCTGGATGTGCGTGCTCCTGTGGCACATCAGCTCATTAGCTGGATGTCAGCATGGTGCAGTCTCGATGCTTCACATCAAGGTCGATGTGAATTGCAGCAGCAGCTGTACCATAACAGGATGCCTCCAGATGGTATAACCACTAGAGAGCGTGTGTGGAGGGAGACCGATCCATTAATGCACCCTATATGCGCAGGAAATATCCGATTATCTATTTGGGTAGATAGAAATGCGGTGTCCACTTGTGGGGAGACTCGAGCCACCACAACAACCACCCCTGCAGCTGCGGCAAAAGTTAGGCGTAATAGGCTTATAAAATGCTACCATACACTCGTCAAGGGCAGGGCAAATGCAAGAAAACTGCAATGCTGAACCTCACTTCTACTCTGTAATTACCCTTGTTGTTTTAATTGCCTGTTCAGCACCATGAAGAAGTCATGCTTAGGTCTGTTAGCAGGGATTAGAGGTTTTTGTGTTGATGATGCTATAATCCCGGCTGCATCATGACCCGATCAACACTGATTGGATTCATTTCATTGTGGACAGCGTTGAGCCACATCCCAAAGCGTGAATCCAAACTGCACTATGAAATGTTTTCAGCCACAAGCGTAGACGCTCGATGTTGAGCCGAGGATGCTGATGATGATGATGGCATGTTTATACTGGGCGTGTAGCAGACCACTGCTCAGTGTGTTGCCTCTCATAAATCCAGTACTAATCAAATATAGAGCCTGTATTACTAGACTGAGAGCATCACATTTCCATTTAGGCATTTCACATCTTTTAAATGAATAACGGGGATAAAAGGGGATTTGTTGGCCTTTTATTTGGTCTTCCAGAATGTGCAAATAAAATCAACATCACTTTTATGACTAGTCTCTTTAATATTTTTAAGTATAATTTACTGGTGTTAAATGCTGCTGTTGTACGTTGGTGTTGTTATTGTTGGGCTGCAAATAACACATATTTTCATGATTACTCAATCTGTCAGTTGTTGTCTTGATTAAGAATATGGTGAATCTACACTCACCAGCCACTTTGTTAGGTACACCTGTTCAACTGCTCGTTAATGCAAATATCTAATTATCTAGTCACATGACAGCAATCCACATAGACATGGTCAGGCTGACCTGCTGAAGTTCAAAGTGAGCATCAGAATGGGGAAGAAAGCCAATTTAAGTGATGTGGTTGTTGGTGCCAGATAAGCTGCTCAGTTTCTGTATTTCAGAAACTGATGATCTGCTGGGATTTTCCCTCATAACAATCTCTAGAGTTTACAGAGAATGGTCCAAAAAGTGAGCAGCAGTTCTCTGGGGGAAAATTCCTAGTTGATGCCAGAGGCCAGTGGAGAATGACCAGACTGCTTCGAGCTGATAGGATGGTAATGGCAACTCAAATAACCCCTGATTATAACCAAGGTATGCAGAAGAGCGTCTCTGAATGCACAACGCGTCAGTCCTTGAAGAAGATGGGCTACAGCAGCAGAAGAACACACCGGGTGCCCCTCCTTTCAGCTAGGAACACAAAATTGAGGCTACAGTTAACACAGGCTCACCGAAATTGGATAGAAGAAAACTGGAAAAGCATTGCCTGGTCTGATGAGTCTTGATATCTGTAGTGAAATTCAGATGAGTGGAGTAAACAGCGTGGCTCCATCCTGCCCTGCATCAATGTTTCAGGCTGGTGGTGGTGGCGTAACGGTGTGGGGAATATTTTCTTGGCACACTCTGGGCCCCTTAGTACCAGCTGAACATTTCTTAACCACCACAACCTACCTTGATGCTGACCATGTCCATCCCTTTATGATTACAGTGTACTCATCTTTTGATAGCTGCTTCTAGCAGGATCACACACCATCTCGCAAAGCTTAAATCATCTCAGACACGTTTCTTGAACATGACAGTGACTTTACTGTACTCAAATCGCCTCCACAGTCTGCAGCTCTCAATACTGTGGAGCAATTTTGGGATGTGGTTGAACGAGAGACTCATGGATCATGGATGTGCACATCTGCAGCAGCTGTGTGATGCTGTCATGTTAACATGGACTGAAATCTCTGAGGAACATCTTCAGCATTTTTGAATTAAATCAGAATTAAAAGCAGTTCTGAAATCAAAAAGGGGTCCACCCTGATACTAGCAAGATGTACCTAATAAAGTGTCCGGTGAGTGCAGAATCCCATGTCATCATTTTAAATTTCCATTTTTTTTTTGACTGCAAACTATCAGTAAAAAACAGAAATTAAATATTTAAATTTGGGTGGCTTGAACTAGTTAAATGCCAACATTTAACTACAAATAACAGTTGTTATTATTTGTTCACATTCATGTGAAGGTCCAACTAATTTATGACAGACTTTTCTGTTGTTTGCCTCTTTAAAATACCAGAACATCATATAAGAGAAAATCCCGTCTGTCTCAAATTTACATTCATATTGAATTAAGGTACTGAATTGTTGCATTATCAGCTTAGTTACCATTTTATGGGATGTTGTCTTGCACCTTTTTTACTGGGAAAATACAAATTCAGATTCAATATCCAGGTTTCAAAGGGAGTCATGTAGTGTTCTCTGCTGTTCTTCAGGCCAGTTTCCTACAGGTACTGTTTAATAAACTATAAAAGTAACATGTTTTATAGAAAACTTCTCATGCTACTATCTGAACGTTGGCATAGGTGATATATTGTTGGAATTACTGGTCCCATAATCCATAATAACCTTTCAGCCTATTATAATTCATTCTGTGTGTGAGAGAACTAGATTCCTGCACATTGTGTGGTCTCTGTTTTCAAGTTTTACAAAATCTAACCTGTCCTCTGAGACTCTGGCCAATCACAGGGCCACGGTGTGTCGCAGGTTAAGCCGAAAACTTTCACCAGTGAGAGAGGAGTTTGAATCCTGCGTGAAGGCATAAGTCAGCACTGACTTACATTTAGCCAGTTTAGAGCATCTGCATATGTCTGTGCTTCTGTGGTGGGGGGTGCTAAGAATAGCGAGGAGTGTTGCAGGAGAAAAGCTGTGTGTCTGTAGTTTTACTGCAGGTTTCCTGTTCTGCAGGACATCAAGACAAAATTAGAGCAGACACAACCAAGCAAGATCACAGATAACAAAGAGCATCATAGGCGAAAGGACTGAGATGGTGCATGTAAGTTAAAGATGGATGTTTGGTATTAATCTTAGCATTATGTAGAGAGCACGTGTGTTTTAAAAGTGTGACACAGAGATATTCACTATAATACAAGAGTGGCTCTTTTATCTGGAATTTTGTAAGAGCAAAGCGGAATCTTTGATGTTTGGTTATTTAAGTTTGACGGCACCTGCTGTGCTTAGTGGTTGAGAAAAGAAAATTTGCTGTAGGGCTTTTAGTGCAGGAGCTTAAAAAGGGGAAAAGGTTGTTTTGTTGTTGAAACGGAATCTTTTTGGCTAAAGAGTTTGTGTTTTTATGAAAGACAGCATCACATTCTTTGGAAGTTAATTTCTTCGGTTTGTCATTTTAGGTGATGACATGGCGTCATTTACAAAACGCGGCATGTGTTCTATTATTTTTCATGATAATATGAGAGACTGTTAAGCGTATGAATATATGCTGTTGAAAATATGTGTCTCAAAAATGTTAAATTGGTTTTCTGTTACTTTTTACAGGGCTTAGGGTAGTGGGCTTAAGGGGCCAGTTATGGCTAATGGAAAGAGGCTGGGATCCATTTCCAAAATATTGACGCCCAGCACTTCATCATGCCCCGGTCCAGGACAGAGCCAAGAAGAGCAGGGGGGTTTGGTGAGGGAGGCAACTGAGCAACCACCTTGTACCTTGAAGGATGATACTAATGACCAGCTGACTTCTCCTGTTTCTGCAAATCACTATTACATGAGTTGTGACCCTAGTCCTGAGGACATGGAGGACACCTGCTCTGAGTACGACAACGTGGGCTCTGATGTCGAGCAGGACTATGATGAGGTGCTGCATTTGAACAGAGAGGGCATTGTGGACATGAGGTATTGCAAACAGTACTGTCCTGAGGATGGAGGCTATATTAAGCATGCTGTCAGTGATAATATTAATGAGAACACAAGTGCTGCTGACCAGATGACTCCCAGACCTCGACATGGCACAGAAATATGTGAGGGATCGCAATCAGACACTAAACCAAGTAAAATGAGCCATCGCTTCAGGTCGCATTGTGCCCCAGTTGCTGGTAATGAAACAGAAGGGAGAGTTAAACAGGGCGAGGAGGACAGGTGCTTCTTCAGTGATGGAGATGAGATAGAAGAGGTGCTAGATGGAGCCAAATTTATAGAGGATTTGGAGGAGACAGAGAATAGTGTTCAGAGTCAGACTATCCTTTATCAGGCCAATGAGAATGAAAGAATTAGGAAGGGAGGTGATGAAAAGCAAAGAGAAGGTGATGCCCAGGTCACAAGAAACCCTAACATCCTAGGAGCCAGTAAGAAGAGTGAGCCATCTCACGTGGGTTCAAAGGAGAAGGAGCGGCAGGGTAAAGGACGAGGAAAGAGGGGAACAGGAGAGGGCATCGAGCATATTTCATCTGGGATGAAAGGATGCATGACCAACAACACCGAGCAGCGTCCAAAGACTTTGCCCAGGGACTGCAAAAAAGTTGCAGTGAGGACCAAAGCTAGATCCAGTTCCAGTAAGCCACACCCTCCTCCACCACCTCGCCATTCCCATGCTCAGTCTCCTAGTGAGACCCACAAGGCCCAGCCACATAGAGAGCCTCCTCCTGTTCCCAGACCCAATCCCTCCACTGCTAACAGCAGGGAGAGCGAACCCAGGGTTATCAAACCATCCCTGGCTCATCTTCACACACCAGAAAAACAGACGGAGTCTCTTGAGGAGACACAGAGACGGCTAGAGAAACTCCAGCAGGTAAGCAATACAAATGGGACATGTCTTTGTCAGCTCTCATCCCCTGTGGCTTGTGATTGTAAATGTTTGTACCAAACCTACTACCACTGTGGCTCAGAGTGAATCAACACAATTTTGCTTGCCAGAAATAGTCTTCGTCACCTTTTCTGAAATCCCATCATCCACACAGGACAGCAAGAAAAACTAAAACAAAAACTGTCTAAGTTAAAAAATAATAACAACCCCAAAACACTTATTTGTGTACGGCAGAATGAAAAGCTGAGCCCGGCTGCAATGCCTGAGGATGTGCCGGAGCACCTGACAAGGCTTCAGTGTCCAGAGCCTGTCTCTGAAGAGGAGAGTGACACTTCCAAGGTGAAGATTCAGCATCTTTTGACTTCTTACAATCTAGTTTTTGCACCCAAATCTGTATTTTATTGTCTTAATAATCGTAACATTTGCTTTTGCAGCTTTTGTATGTAGGCCACCACATTGACTCATGGTTATGTGATAATTGAAATAGCTTTTTATATTGTATCCACAAAATATTTGCCCTTGAGATCTACCTTTTTAAATTGTTTTAAAGAAAACACAGGAAGCCGCTTCGTTTCCCAGCTTCGAGGATGGTAAATACCTCCGAATATTCTCAAAATGTTATCGCTTTTATAAATCTGTGCACATAGCAGCGCTTTATGAAAAAGGTTTATGTTTTGCCAAACAGTCCCAGGTCCCTGTGAACCAGAAGATCTCATTGATGGGATCATCTTTGCTGCAAACTACCTTGGCTGCACTCAAGTACTCTCTGATAAAAATCCATCCAAGAGCGTCCGCATGTCCCAGGCCCATGAAGCCGTCAGTCGAATCAAGGTAATCCATTTTCAGGGAGGGACATCCACTAAGCGACCCACTGATTTGGTTTATAAATCTTTAAATTGGCCTGCATCAAAACATTTAAATGAAATCTGGGGAACAAACTAAATTCAGGTCCAGGAGAACTGATTAGATTTTGGTGACTTTCTCCATCTGGAATTTTTAGCCTTGGAGAAGTTGCCTTTAATTTTTGGCTGTAGAGACCTGATTTCATTTTATTTGACATATATGCTTACAGTTGTGAGAAATTATATGTATGTAGTTCTACAACACTTCAGCACTGGCAGAAGAACTCAGCGAAGATCTACGAAGGAGAATTATAGATTTACTCAATCTGGGAAGGTCTCTTGGAGTCATTTCTAAAGTGCAGATTTCAAAATCATCTGTTCAAACAATTGTATGCAAGTACAAGTTAGTCACTTTGCAAGGTCTGGGAGAAGACCCATACTATCACCATCGGATGAGAGGAAATTAGTTAGGGTATTCAGGAACTTCAGCTCACAACTTTATGTTACTTGCTGACCCATTTGCTGAGCAGTACCCTCATTTATTTACCACACAGTGGAGCTGTTGCATGCCTTACTTTTGGCCTCTTTGTTCTTTTAATAACACAGCGTAACACCTTTTCTGTTCTCGTGTATTAAGTGTTATATCCTGTTTGGTTTCCTCAAATGTAGAGAAAATGTGTTTTCAAATTTTGTTCTTCTGACTTGGACAATGACGTTTGTAAAATTAATTATAAATTAAGTGCTGTCACAAAAGCATGTTTGTAAAGAATAATATAAATTTTCTCTGCCTTTGCGGCACAAGCAGTCAGGAAACAGTTATTAACCAGGAACAAAAGGAAAACTTGCTTTGCAAAGATTAAAGCATCACATGCAATCTTCTGGTATGTAAAACGTCTTATTAAAATTCTGCTTATTTCAAAGAGCCAAGATGAAGATTCTCAAATGGTGACGGAAGTGGACCTGTTTATCTCCACTAAAGCTGTCAAAGTACTGAATGCTGACACACAGGTCAGTGACTCTTAGAGCTTTGAGTGTTGACTCAGCCTTCCTTTTTGCATAAGCACAATTTATTTTCAGACGTGAGCGTCATTGCTTTTGTTCTCCATAGGAAACAATGATGGACAGTGCCTTGCGGACCATCTCCTACATAGCAGATATTGGCAGCATTGTGGTTCTGATGGCACGGAGGCGCATGTCTCAGGCCTCATCAGAGGAGTTCTCTGAATCTTCTGACTCTACCAGCGAAGGGAAGAGTCAGTACAGAATGATCTGCTATGTATTTGAGTCAGAAGATGTAAGTGTTTTCACTCCTTTCTAGTTTATACTTTAGCTTTGCTTTACATATTTACAGTAAGCTCTGGTCACTTCCTTGCTTCCTCTGCTGAGTAGAATGCTCCCCTTCCCATAGGCGCAGCTAATAGCACAGTCTATTGGTCAGGCGTTTAGTGTGGCCTACAGGGAATTCCTGCGAGCCAATGGCATCAACCCAACCGACTTGAGCCAGAAACAATACAGTGACATCATCAGCTCCCAGGAAATGTACCATGATGACCTTGTCCATTTCTCAAACTCAGACAACTGTAAAGAGGTGTGATGTTTTTAATATTCTGCTGCAGGCAAACTGTAGATGATGACTGATGATTTCCCCCTAATAGAATCTCTAATAGAAACAAATCTTCAATGGTAAATTAAAACTGTGAAAAGTTTTTTTAAAAATATTTTTCTCTGTATTCCAGCTGTATGTGGAAAAGCAGAAAGGGGAGATCCTTGGTGTGGTAATAGTAGAGTCTGGCTGGGGCTCCATTCTGCCCACTGTCATTCTGGCCAGCATGCTGAACAGTGGCCCTGCAGCTCGCTCTGGAAAACTCAGCGTGGGGGACCAGATTATGTCCATCAATGACACCAGCCTGGTGGGGTTGCCACTGGCCACCTGCCAGGGCATCATCAAGGTATGGAGACCTCCAGATAATGGTTGTACTTAGGTGATCCCCCAGCTTTGTACTTGTTGCATACAGAGCTCCGGTACAACCTCCTTTCACTCTCAAAAGGATTAAGTGGACAGGGGAAAAAAATGCACAAGTGAATAAAAGTAAATTTAGTCATGAACTAACATCCCAAGCAAGTTATTCAATCCACACAAGCATGCAGAACACACAGAAACACCACATAAATATAGGAATGGCACCAATCTTTAGTGCATCTCTCCAAACCTTTTGACTTCTGGAGTCTGTTTGCAGCTCTCAGCTTCAAGCATATTGGTCGCTACTGAAACTCTATTAAAGCATGACTTGGTATGTGGGACTGAATCAAAATCAGTGTTTTGATTTGATCAGTGACCAGTGAATGAGCGACATCAGAGTTAAAATGAATGCATGTTAGTCCTATGTAATAAACGTTACTGTTGGTTCTGGTCCTTTTGTGCCATTTATTGACAGTGAAAATTGTCCTTTAAAATGACTGAAATGTGAAAGTATTTCTGAATGTGTTCCAGGGTCTAAAAAACCAGGTGAAGGTAAAGCTGAGTATCGTAAGCTGTCCGCCTGTCACCACCGTCCTCATCAAGAGACCTGATCTCAAGTTCCAGCTGGGCTTCAGTGTTCAAAATGGCATTGTGAGTGAAGCCATATCACTTATTAGCATGATACTAAACTTAGGATTGAAGTTTAGACTTACAGGTTATTAATATCTGAAGAGTTTTTTAGTTGGGATCTATAATGCTTTTTGCTGTTTTCTGTCATATACATACTGTTACAGTGGTGGATGCTCATATTAAAAACTGCAATATTGAGGTCAGTGTATCTACAAGTAATTGCTTTGCGCCAAAAGCTCAGGCTTCATTCTGCTCTGAATGCTCTGACAGTTATTGAGGGGATGCACCCGGGCCAAGATAAATAAGGATTTTTTTTATGAACTGTAAACCAATGAAAAATACTAATGTACTTGCCAGGAATAAAATATTTTTACAACAGGTCTCCTTAAAGTGTGAGAGTGTTGGTATTTGTGACGCAGTTACATATTTGGGGTTATTTTGCATCCTCAGATCTGCAGCCTGATGCGAGGAGGCATCGCTGAGCGAGGCGGCGTTCGTGTTGGACACAGAATCATTGAAATAAATGGTCAGAGTGTTGTCGCCATGGCACATGAGAAGATTGTTCAAACCCTGTCCGTCTCAGTGGGTGAGGTAGGAACTCTTCATGACACAAGATGGCAATTTTCACTGATTGCTGCACCGCACAAACACCGTGCCAGACAGGCCTTTTAGGGACACGTGGACATTAGAGTTTGCTTTAAAGCCGAATCGCTGGGTACGTGCACGGCTACAGAATGCCTGTAACTAATGGTGTACCTAATATAGTCGGTAAAATTCTTTCATTGAAGAGGTTATGGTTAAATATTTATACAATTAATACTGATAAAGTCCAAAATAGAGCAACAAAGGACACTCACATTCCCAGAAATGAATTTATGTGTTACAGTAAATATTTCCTTGAGAGCAAATCTGTTTCCTTGTTGACTCATAGCTCAGTACATTAACCCTCATAAAATCACCACATGTTTGTCATTCACATAAAAGCATTGAGATAAACCTCTCTCAAGTTAACTGGCTGGCAGCTCGTGCTCCACGTAGATCTTTTTGAATATGAAAGTGGTATGAACCCTAGAACTCTAGACAAAAGAATCAGTGTATTTGGCTAAGAGAAGTTAAGCTGTCATTAAAGGCAAATATTGGCAAAAAAATACAGGGGAGATCTGGTGGTTCGGATCCCCACTTTCTGGAAAAAACTTTGTTGTCCTGCTTAATGCTTCATTCTAAATAAATCTTAAAGCTAAAGATGATCAAACAAATTTAAATTAAACATTTTTAATCAGAACAAAGCATCAAGTCAATTAAACTTCTGGGATACTGATCTGGTCAGTTCAGTAGCAGAGGGGGCTGTTAATCAGTTTCAGCTGCTTTGGTGTTAATGAAATTTACATGTGCCCTAAAGGAGCAACAATGAGACAAATACCAGAACAGGAATGCTTTTACAGGCGGAGGCCACTGACATATGTCCCTCCTCAAATTTTCTGTTTTTCCACTAGTATTGCATTTGGCTAGAGTCAGTGTCACTACTAGTTGCATGGGGGAATACCTGGACCCTACAGAGGTTGCACAGGTAGTCCAACTGGGGACTACCTGTCCAACTAGAGGACAGGGTTCTGCCATTGCCAGAAGGTTTGCTGTGTCCCCCAGCAAAGTCTCAAAAGCATGGAGGAGATTCCAGCAGACAACCAATTTTATATTTTCTCTGCAATTTCTTCATGTATACGTTCTGAATAAAGAGATCTAGATTTGACAGCAATGCATCCAAGGTCTCCTCACAGTCTCTGGTTGTACAGAGAGGAGATAATTAGGCCTGATTTCAAATGATGTGATTACAACCGTGCGTGTGTGCGTGCATTCTATAACCACGCTGCTCCTCTCATCTCTGCCTCTGTGCCAGATCAACATGAAGACAATGCCTGCTGTGATGTTCAGACTGCTGACGGGACAGGAGACACCTGTCTACATATAGAGACCCTGCATGGATCAGCTCACTGTACCTCTGCATGTCTGGCTACGTTAAGACAGTAAGACAGGTGGCTCAGTGGGATGAGGAGAATTTATTTTTCTATCATTTTATTTTTTTCTGCCTCTTGTTGCGACGCTGTAAAGAACATACGTTTCTCATTTTTCAGGTTTTCTCTTGAATTGCTTTGTCATAATGGCCTTACAGTGTGAATACTCTGTCTGTAGTACTGTATGTGAGTTTATGGTGTCGAAGAAAAGTAGCTTTATTGTCATGTTTATTTTCTTATGAAGAGATAAATTAGTACATTTATTTTTTATTTAGTCATTTTTATAATGTGTATGGGGTTTAAAATTGTACTTCTACTGTAAATACTTTGGATTACTCAAGGACTTGGTTGGAAAGGCCATATAACTGCTACAGTATATGCATGTGATTATGAAGAAATACTGACCAGGGATTCATTCTCAATCCAACATGTTAATCTATTACAATTATTATTAAAAGAAGATAATAACATGCTGTACAAAGGCACTAAACTCTGTGTATTGTGGTGATGCTGAAGGCCAAAGACGCACCTACTATTCAAGGACATACTTTTACCATTACTTTTACCAGAGCGTACAAGAATGTATCAGCATATACAATACTGGATGAATGTAAAATTATAACACACTGAAAATACAGTCTCACTGCTGAAAACTTGTTTGTTTTCATTTTATTGAACTCTTAAAAAACATTACAAGACAAAAAATGTATTTGACAGGATTACAGGAGATTTTTCTCTGAATCTGCACATAAACGGCAAGCGTGCATGAAATAGAGCATGTAAGCCACAAGAACACCTGATGTGCCACCATTCAGTGTACGCCGCTGCTCATAAATGTGGGGCCACCTAGAAATGTCCTTGTTTTTGAAAATGATATTTGTTGTTGTTTAATATAACACTAAAATGTTCAGAAATGTGCTTAGTAGTCCCTTCATAAATTAATGCCATCTGGCTCTTACAGGTATTCGATAATGCTGCCAGCTTAGGACCGGTGTTTCTGAAACTAGACACTCTGTTTTCTACTGTGGTAAGAGTCAGATTGCTCTGGTCTCTGGGGGGAGTAGTGCGTGCTGTTGTATTAAATCTTCAGTTTTTGAATAACATCTTGCATCAAATAGCCTCCATTTCTTGATTTTCAAATAATTTCCTTAATAAGGCAATGTCTTTTACCAAACTTCTAATCAATTTAATATTATTTTAAATAAAACCAAATATGGATTTCCTTTAAAAAGCTGATTTTCTTTTAAGCACATACTTTAAATATAACCAATATGCATTTATGTTGTCTCATTACCAAACAAAGTGAACAGTGACAGAATAATCATCCACACTGATCAGACTATATACACATTGTATGGATCCCATACAAATTTATGCTTATTTACAGCTACTGCAACATGACAACCTTTATAAAACTGACTATTTACAGTAAACTCACGTTTAAGACACTATTATTTACAGGCTCACATAGATAATTAAACAGGTGTGAAATCAGACACTTCAATTGTCACACATTCAGCAACAATATCTTCAAGTATGAACAATGAAATCTCCCTGAGGGGAATCTGCACAGCTTCATAAATGTTCCTGAAACAGAGAAAGAAAATGATCAAACCCACAGCACAGCATAGTTTTACAGTAACGTCTTTATTATGGACAGAAATATCACTATGACCCTAGAATTGACTTTTTATTTGCTACAATTTATATTAAATATATGAACTGTTGCTGCTTGTAAATAAATGTTCGAGCTATTAACAGCTTTTAACAACAGCAAACTGTTGCTTTGACGACTACAGATCTTCCCCCAAAATAGTATTAAGCATTTATATTAATCTACTTACCGATATAGCTTTTGATTTCACTGGTGAAATTGTCACTCCATCAAGGAAAACTGAATTCAGGTAGCCCTCCTTATAACAATCATCCTCATCTTCACAGCTGTCGACACCAATGCTGAAAGCCTCTTTCATCTTCTCAGGTACCAAAAAGTCAAACATCACCACAAAAATCCCAATAAGGGTGCACAGGACACCTGAAAATCATCCAAATGAGCTGAAATCAGGCTTTCAATGCCAGTTTAAAGTGCAACATGAGTGAAATCTATGTGCAAATTCACATCATTACCTGTAGCCAGGGCCAGCCAGAAGGAATGGCTATATTCTGTTTGAAAGGAGTCAGTTCCTATGGAGAAAACACACTGAGGCACATTCATGATGGTGGAGAAGGAGGCCATGGAGAAGAAGATGAAGGCAGCGGTGGCCATCATCGTGTACCCGGCGTACCGAATTACTGGCATGGAGAAGAGGATATTGGCGAGCATCCAGCAGCAAAATGCTGTCCTGTGGAACAATTACGGTGCAGGGATTTGAATTTCTACATCACCTGAACCTAAGAGTATACGGTATTATTAGACAAAATGAAGCTGAGTTATTAAAAATCACCAGAGCGTTGCAGAAGCGTATCGTCCAGAGTATCTGTACTGAAAGATGAGACCGCATGGGCTGCTCAGCGTGAATTTTTCAGCGATATACAGAATGGGGTTAGGTAAACCTTTCTCCAGAGCTTCTTCATACTCCTCTTCAATAGTGTCATGCCAGCTGAACATCTCATTGTAGTCAATGGTCTCGTTGAACTGTACAACAGGATTCCCTGAGTGAGATCAAACAGAGACTAAGCAATACAGATTAAAAATGGCTTTTCTGACATGCAATTTCACAGGATGGAGTTGTAGTGCCAACACTTTTCAGAATAAAAACTGCAGGAATATTTTATGACATATCACAGATTAACGTTAAAGCTGCGTTAGACAGAGCAGCGACAGTGACTCACCTTTTAGTGTAACGTTAATGCCGTACAGTCCAACATGCAGGCCGATTTCAGCATTAACCACGGCATTACTGAAAGACTTATAGGTGGCTTTTGTGGTCATTCTGGCCTCAGCCCAGTCGTTGGTGAAGTTGAGTGCTGCAGAAAAAAGACATGATAGTCCAAAAGAAAAATGGCAGGAAAAAGAGCATCCTTGAAACAGAATAAGAATAGAAAACTCACCCACTATCACCGCGCCTATGAACAAGCTGATAATTATCCTGAACATCCAGAACAGCCGCTGAAAGGATGAGACAGAGGAGCATCACAATTATTTCAGGCGATTTCAGTGAAAAAAAGGTGAGGACACTGAAATTACAACACAATGCTGCTGCTATTTTTGCACATTTAATAACCATTGTTAAAGGCAGGGACGAAGAGAGAGAACAATTCTGAGGTTTCATCACTCATTTGGAGTAAGTAATAGTTTTGTTTTTTTTTAAACTTGGTTGCACTCACCGACTTCCCTCGAATCCCGGGCAGAATGAGAAGGAGACTGACTGCCAACACAAGGAAGACCAGAATAATGGTGAGCAATGCGCCATTGAAGATAAACGAAGTCCTTTGTAGAGGGTAGAATGGGTAAATGTCATCGTAGAAAGTCATCTTAGCTTCTGCTCTCACAGACACAGCTGAGACTAGACTGTGTAACAGAGAAGACAGTGTTAGTGGCCGAGCTCTCAGTTTCCCCCAGATGCAGAGATAGACACTCTTGTTACTTACAGCTGATAAACTATGTTACATTACTACAACTATGCGACATGGCATGATTAAACACAAGCATGGCAGTGCCACTGAACTTTGCCTGGCACTGTGTGTCTTTACTGCAAAGAAACAAATGCATCTCTTTAATGCACAAAGACATGCGATCCTAAACATCCATTCAACCACTTCTGTCACTGTAATGTAAATCACTTCTTTTCTCTTGGTGCTGTCCTGATTTTAATGTGTTAATTTAAACCCAAATTTAAAAAAAAACAAAAAAAAAACTCAATATAATATGCATGTAAATAAGCTAAAATCCAAAAGAACTATCTTACCTTAAATTAAATCAATGATCACTGAAGAAGAAGGAAGTGAAGTGTGAAAGATGGGGGAACATACACTTCTTTTATACCGGTGGGGCCCCCCCGTGTTTCACTGAGGAGGAGGATGCATTGACTGGAATACTGCGGAAAAGAGGTGTGATCCAGGAATGATGGCCATTCCCAGTCAGGAAATAGGTCACGAGCAGTTTGATAAGCTGGGCAACTCATTTTGGCTTTTGTATTGCACCATTCCTCAGCATCACCTGTGCTACTGAACTACTTCTGCGCAACAGTTCGACCTCTGCTCTGGGTGAGACTCTGCTACTTGTTCTTCAATTAGATGCTAAGAGATGAAAGAAACGTCATTTTCTCTTGACTTAAAAAAAAAAGATTAAATATACTTTAAAATAGATTAAAATATGCTATCATGACGGAATGGAGGTTTTGTCAAGTTTTGCAGCTTATTTAGATTTGAAAAAGCAGAGAGCGGAACTGTAGAGTTAATCAATGATTTTTCTTATCTTTCTTATATTTACAGAGTAGCCTATACTACATATTAATAAATATATAAAGGTAAATATCAGTTACCTTCACTCTGTCTTCACCTCTCAGTAGTCATCTGCTCTCCTTGGCTGAATCCTGAGCCGAGGAGCACCTCTCGCATCAATGGATTTGCGTAAACGGGTCTGGAGTGTGTGTGCACTGTTTGGCTTGGTGCTCATTATCAGCGAACGTAAGTAGAAAGCAAGTACTGACTTTTCAGAGTCACTTAACTTTGCTAATGTAGAAAATCCGTGTTTGCACGACGTGTACTGAACAGGTTCGCGCTGTGAATTAACCTGGGAGGTTCCTCGCTTTGACGGCTGGTACAACAGTTTGGGGTATCCCAGACGCGGAGCTGTCGGTAAGTCACAGAGTTGGTCAGGTGTGCAGCGCCGGATTCCGTAACCTCTCCATCAGCACACTGTGCTTATGCTCGCGCAGGTTCTCATCTAATGCGCCTCGTGCCCGCGCACTACTGGGACGGCGTCTACCAGCCTCTCCAGGAGCCGCTGCTGCCAAACCCTCGCAGACTGAGTAGGCTGCTGACGGAGGGGCCCTCGGGTCTGCCCTCCACACGCAACCAGACCGTGCTCTCTCTCTTCTTTGGTGAATATAAAGCTATAGCGCATTTATTGCTGCAGGGGCTTGTACCTTAAAATGGTTTACTGAGCAAAATAAGGATACAAAGTACAGATGTTACTGACACTGAAATATGCCACTCCAAAAATCCTGATTTTAAAAAAACATTTTTTTGCACCTTCCAGGGCCCCCCCCCCCACCCCCCCCGCCCTTTTAAAGCAATTAAAAATACCCTTACTCATGTTGAGTTATGTTTGAAGTTTATTTTCTATTGACTGATACCAACAAGTTACCAACAATAATACAACACCTAATAGGTTTTAGAAGTTATTCTCAATCATTCTAAAAATTTTCAGGTTATCACATTTCGTTTGAAATATTTGACTCAAGAACTCCTGGTTGCCCACCTGAGTTTATGAACATCCAAGTCCCAAAAGGTGACCCTGTCTTTGACCTTACTGGCTCCGGAGAAGTCCTACTGCCCTTCCAGAGAGGACCATGGGAAAAAGAGTCAGGACAGAGTCCCAGTAACCCTCGCACACAGGTGCTGATTCATTTTAAATCAATAATGCATCAAAGGTCCTGCTGCAGCCTTTAAACTAAGCAGTAAATGTTTCTATGGAATCAGCTGCTTGTGAAGTTTTATAGAGAAATGTTGCGTTAAGCGTAATTTCCCTGACTTGTTTGTATGTGACAAACACTACACAACACATGCAGGTTAATTTGGTGACCGCCTGGATAGATGGTAGCTCTATCTATGGCCCCTCCACTTCCTGGTCTGACTCTCTGAGAAGCTTCTCTGGAGGCCTCCTCAATTCAGGCTCTGAGTGGAACATGCCACCTCAAGGAGGAGGACGCCTAATGTGGAGCGCTGCTGATCCCGCTACTGGAGAAGTTGGACCACAAGGCCTTTATGGTGAGATGTTTGTCTCTTCAAACCAAAGTTTTCATGGCACCAAACACTGACTTTTCATTCATCAACAACAATCAAATCAGGACCAGTATATCAAAAAAGAATCAAATTAAACCTACTATATGTAATTAATTAAATGGAAATTATATTTACTTTTTTTTCCATTAAATAGAGGTCAGGATATCCACCCAACATTTTATCAAACATAACGATGCAGTTCACTATTATTTGCAATATTATATATTGAGATTGATGTTGACTTTTTTCACATACATTATGGACCAAAGTATTGGGCCGCACTTCCAAAATTCAGGTGTTTTTGAGTCCCATTGCCACAGGTACGTAAAATGAAGTATCCAGCCATGCGGTCTGCCTTTACAAATATTTGTGAAAGAATGGGTTGTTCTAAAGAGCTCAATATAATTTGTGTGATGCTATAAGGATGTCACCATTGCAACAAGTCAGTTCCCCTCTTAGCTAGTCCATGATCAGGTGTAAGTGATGTTACTGCAAAGTGGAAGCACAGCAGCCACAGCCACTTGGCCACAACATGGCAGACCACATAAAGTTAGTCACTCAATGCTGAGACACATAGTGCGTAAAAGTCGCCATCAGCACAGAAATTGTGTGCTGGGCTCTCGATGGCATGGGTTTCAACGGCCTAGCAGCTCCTCTTGGTGTAATGTGTAGGTACCCCAGTACTTTTGTCCACATAGTTTAAATGATTTTGCTTTTTAAGCGTTACTAAATAGTAAACAATTTCACATTATGGTTGTCCAAATCACATAGCAACTCTCTTTGCACTATATGTGGCAATATCCACCCAACCAGTGCTAGCTGCAGGAAAACAAACTTCATGCTTGTATTATTTCAGCCTGAGACGGGGTGGCAGCCTACCAGGCTGAGTCAAGAGAGACCCGGCCTGACGTGTGTTATGACTCTTTAATAGTTGTGTAAAAGGCCTGTCACGCTAACCAGAGTAAATCCCTTTCTGTAGGGCACAGAAGAGGCCATATATGTGTCATGAAATCAGTGTTTTTGTTGGTTGTGCTTTTAAAAGTGTGTAGTTATTATCTGGGGTGGGGATGGGGGATTTTCTCCTTTTGTCACCACTCTGTTGTCACATCCTTAAAAACAAGCAGCTTAATTGTCTCTCCGTTAGTGGTCAGAGATATTGGCCAATCAACACAATATGAAATGGACACATTGCAAAAGAGGCACAGAAAATTTGAAAATGATGGGGCAGGTTTTTATTTAAAAGTACTAGACATAAAGGGTACTTCTGTATACTATATTGTGGCAATAATAATGGCAAATCAGATTATGGCACAACAAAGTTTCCTATTTTTTTTTGTCTCCTTCTGTGCTCAGAATTGGGAAATGCCTGGGCCAATGAGAACGTGTTCACAGCTGCAGAGGGGATTATCTGGTTTCGATACCACAATTATATCGCCTCCAAACTGTACAAAGATCACCCAGAGTGGTCAGATGAGGAGCTGTTTCAAAACGCCAGGAAGACCGTTGTGGCCACATTGCAGGTAGAAGGAAAAGTCTCCACGTAATCCTGCATCGCTGCATAGATACTGCTTTAATTTGCACTCTTGAAAGAAAGAGCTTGGATCAACGCTAGCTGGTCATTATAGGCGAATGCATCATCCCTCACTTGTTTGATTAGCACTTCTGCTCTCTGCACAAGCTCTCAAAACCTCAATGAACATGTGTTCATTTTTTAGTTGCTTTTAAAACAATAGAGAACAAATAATTATTTTTGACATGTAAAATTAAAAACACAAGCTTTTGGATTTATTACCACACGAATCAATGGCATTATGCTTGATTAGAGCACAGTTTAATGTTAAAAACTGACTGTTTTTTCTTGCTACACAGAATATTGCTCTCTATGAATGGCTGCCTGCATACCTCCCAGGCAAAAAGCTTCCTCCTTACCCAGGTAAGAATCAGCCAGAGTGCGCGTGTGTGTAGAAGTAGAGAGGAACAGGTAATGCACCAGCGACCACAAGACGTGGTGAGGTGAGCCATCTGTGGTGGCGTTTGAAGAAATGTGTGCTGTCAGCAAAGCATTAACCTGAGTCTTCTTCTTGTGCTGAATAAGCAGCCACGGCTGAAGAAAGTTAAAGGATAATGGTCAGATGATCCCATCGCCTCAATCACTTTTCACTGTTGTTTCAACGCTGTTTGTTGCCTCACTGTGACAGATGTTTGCACGCACGAGGTCCGATTCTCACTCTGCTGTTGTTGTCACTCTCTTTTTTTCCCAGTTTGTATCATGTTCTGACTTACTTGTATGCAGGTTACCAGAAGTTTGTTGATCCAGGGATCTCGCCTGAGTTTGAGGTTGCTGCCATACGATTTGGTATCACTATGGCTCCACCTGGTGTTTACATGAGGTAGTGATTCTTTTTTTCCTCGTCTCATTGGGAAAAAGAAAGGCCAATGAGCTATTTCTCAAGTTAAAAGAAAAAGACCACTGCCTGTTATCTTGTGTTGGAGGAGAAGTAATAAATTCTCAGTGTCCTGCTGTGTCAGACACCATCTAAAACCCTGCATTTAGATGCCGTAAGAAGAACTGAACAGTGCATTTTTTCTCCTTTTTCCTACAGAAACCAAACCTGCCATTTTCGGAAAATTATTGGCATAGATGGGAGTACGTCGACAGCAATGCGCCTTTGTAACAGCTTTTGGAAACGTCAGGTATTTTATTTAGAGAGCTGCATTTTATTAATACAACATAGGAATATTTGACAGTTACAAAGCGAGTTTGCCTCTAAATCTTTCTCATTAATTTTTCCAGGTTGTTAATGTGAAGACAAGTCAGGATATAGACGACCTCCTCATGGGGATGGCCTCCCAGATTGCAGAGAGAGAGGACAATATTGTTGTGGAAGACCTGAGAGGTTTTTATTCAGCACCTCTCTGAATTCATTAACCCTATAAATAAATGAATATCCAATGTGCTAATCTGATTTATACTTTGATAGATTTTATGTACGGACCATTAAAGTTCACCCGGACAGATCTGGTGGCAATGACTGTCCAGCGAGGAAGAGACTTTGGCCTACGGAGTTACACTGAGATCAGAAGGGCTCTGGATCTGCCTCCTGTAAATACATTTGAAGAGATTAATCCTGAGCTCAATCACACCAACCCACAGGTACAAAAGCTGATCAGCAAACACACACGAAAAAAAATAGGCAGTAATCCTGTGAATTAAACATGTGTACTGTTACAACAGTTGCTCCACGACGTTGCAGAACTGTATAATGGAGACCTCTCAAAACTGGAGCTCTTCCCTGGAGGACTGCTGGAAACTCTTGATGGTCCAGGTCCAGTTTTCTCTTCCATCATCCTGGACCAGTTTGAACGTTTAAGAAATGGAGACCGCTTTTGGTTTGAGAACAAACAGAATGGGTAATCTCAGGCAGGGTCCTCACACAGTAGAAATACATGGAATACATTATAAGCTTGCAGAAAAATGTCATTATTTCACACATTCATAATATTTGAGTCAGTCATCTCATCACTTTGTGCTCTTTTCTTTGGGCCGCTTCCAGCTTGTTTACAGATGAGGAGATCCAAACGATCCGCAATGTGACGTATCATGACATCCTTATTGCAGTGACAAGTGCAGAGGCCAAAGATATACAGAATAACGTGTTCTTCTGGAAGGATGGTAAAAACACTATATGCAGTGTTTATATATATATATATGTATATATATATATATTTTATTTTTTTTTAATAAAAAAAAAATCTCTCTCTGTTGTCATTAGGTGACCCCTGTCCTCAACCCACACAGCTAAATGCATCAATGCTGCCTCCCTGCACTAATGCCACAGAACTTAATTACTTTGATGGGAGCAAGGCTGGTTTTGGGATATTTGTTATTGTCTTGTTCCTCTTCCCCGTTGGTCAGTGTCACACTCACACTCTCTTTTTGCATAGTGATAATTCTGATTTGAATATGAAGCATTTGATTGTTTTACCTTCACAGTGAGTTTTCTAGTGGCCTGTTTGGTTGCGTATCTAAGGAAGTATCACTACAGGAAGTTTCAGAGAAGAAGAAAAGCCGGTGACAGAACAGAGAAGGAGACTGTGGGACTCAGTGGTATGAAATTAAAATACAACTATTAAAAAAATTCTTCAGAATTTTTATTTGGAGCATCCATTGTTAATAAAAATATCAGTGAGGTTGACTCAATGTTAGTTCATGTGAGTGGCTATTTAAAGAAATAACCTGATAATAAAACTTAACTGTCAACTATAGTTACAGTCATCATAAAAAGGAAAATGGTTAAACCAAATGAAAGACTAACCAAATCTCTGTTTTTGCATACTTCTCCTCATCCGTATCCAGAAAGCTATCACATAGATTTTCTCATTCTGCTTTTGCCCTTAGCATACGAGTGGCAAGGTCATAAAAAACACTTGCAGCCCGTCAGCGTGGCGATCGATAAGAATAAGATATTACAGGTCTTTGACAGATCTGGGTCTGCTCACCGCTGCATCAACCTCGTCAACCAGGACTATCTAGACGTTGTCCTCTCCAACGACCGTCACCAAAAAGCTCTGCTGCTCAAAGTACCAAAAGAGTACGACCTGGTGAGTAGATGTGGCCATAGATATTTTAAACCTATAGATATTGTTGCAATCTGATTCAAACACCTAAAAAGCCAAAAATGCTGCTTCAGCATCTTATGCAAGCACGTACAGACAAAACTAGTGTCTGCAGTTTATGCATATCCAACTTTCGCACTGACACGGTGATGTTGTTCCTCCTTTATTCCCCACTTCGTCCAGTCATAGATGCACGCATGCCTGATTAAAAAAACATCACTTATCTCTCGCCTCCTCTGATCTTTTTTTTCAAATGCTCCCTGTTTTACACATTCAGGTGCTATTTTTCGATGAAGAGAACAAACGTGCAGACTTTGTCAGGGATCTGTGTCCAGAGGTGACGGACGTCAGGCCGGAGATTAGAGTGAAAGGGATGAGGGAGAACGAACTGCTGAAGGAGGCTTTAACCAGAGAGCAGAGGGCTCAGATTGTGGAAGCCTTCATTCGCCATGCTTTCTCCAAGGTACAGTGAGCCTCTGGATGCTTACCTCATCCTCTCTCCTGATACAGTGGTAGCAGCTTTATGCTCAGCCACTAAATGCCATCAATTCTAGCTGAAGCTCTAATATGACCAGACCTCAAACCAATAGAACTAATTGTTGGTCTTGATTGTGATCTCATCTGCCACGACATCATCCTGCTGACGTTGGTGATATTAGTAATGACACTGTGGTGACATAATAATGCTTTCGCTGACAGGTCTTGGAAATTGAGAAGTGTGACGCTGGTGACATGAGTGGCATATCCCGCAAGAAAGCCAGAGAGGTTCTCCAGTGTGAGCTGACAGCCTCAGAGTTTGCTGACGCACTCGGCCTCAAGTCTGACTCCTTATTTGTGGACTCCATGTTCACGCTAGCTGATAAAGATGGCAACGGCTACCTTTCCTTTCAAGAGTTTCTGGATGTTATTGTTATCTTTATGAAAGGTAAAATTGGTGACTTCAAAATGGGCTCTTTCATTTTGCCACAACTCTAAAAATGCATCTAAAATGTCAATTAAATTTATTTGTATTATTATTAATAATAATAATAATAATAATAATAATAATAATAATAATAATAATAATAATAATAATAATAATAATAATAATAATAATAATAATAAACAATCAATCAAGCTTTCTAGAATTTACAAAATGCATGTACAATATTTAAATAAGGCTTTCAATTAAAGCAGCCCAGCTTCAAGTGAAAATAAAGAACCCATCATGATAACAGTTATTAAATATTATTGCAGATTAATAGATGTCTAAATATATATGTATTCAGGGTCTCCAGAGGAAAAGTCCAAACTCATGTTCTCCATGAATGATATTGGTGGAACTGGTTTCTTGTCAAAAGAAGAATTCGCCAGGATGCTCAGGTTTGCTTTATGCTCCGTTAACGAGTACACCACATCCTTGCTGTGTGTGTGTTTTTGGGTTGTTTTCACCCTTTTGATGAATTGCAGGTCTTTCATTGAAATCTCCAACGGTGCTCTGTCAAAGAGCCAGGCAGAGGACGGCATCGAGGCCATGATGCAGGCCGCGGGCTTTGATGACAAGGAGAAAATCTCATGGGAGGACTTTCATTTTCTCTTGCGTGATCACGAGAAGGAGCTGCAGTTCGCTCAGCTCAATGTCAAAGGTTGGAGAAAGTGTTGTTGAAGAACATCCTCATTTTTCTGACCTTGTCTGATGCATTTGTGTGTCTACCGTGTGCACAGGGATGGAGAAACAGGAGAAGAAGAAGCTGAGTCGAGACCAGAGAGTGTCCTTCATTTGTCCGGCAAACGGGTAAAAAACTCTTTGCTTTAGATAAAAAGCAGGGTTTATTTATTAATTTTTATATGACTCTTGTTTCTGTGCTTATAATGTTGTTCAATTTTTATTTGCAGCAGTAACAAGACAGATGAACCAGAGATACGCAAACGGAAAAAGTATGTTTTGGTTTCTTTAAGCTCTTTAAAGAATGAAAACTTGGGAATATTGAGAAAATACAACACAACTTTAAATAAAACCATACTCACTGTGTGAAGTGTATTTAAAAGACAACCCAAATGCAAAACTAAAGGTGAGCTTTAATGAAGTCCATGAACTTATGAGAGCAGCATGTTGGCATGTGATTTCTTTTTTTTTTTAAATCTTACAAAGCTTCACACATACATCGCACTTCACATGTCCTGCATATGCTTACATGGAAGAGAAATGCTGAATATGCACTGAATAAAATGTAATGGATTCACATATTTTCAGGTTACATGTCAGCACTCCAGATGTCTATGTGAAGCCAAAGCGTGAGAAGTACATAAGGAACCCAGTGCAGCAGAAAATCCAGCAGTTCAAACGTTTCATTGAGAATTACCGCCGTCACATCGTGTGCTTCATCGTTGTATACGGCATCACAGCTGGTGTTGCACTTGAAAGATGCTACTGTGAGTGGAAATCTTGCTTCTGCTTTCCCATTGTGTCGTGTTAATTCTGCAGCGACCCTGTGATCCTTTTGTTTTTTTGTTGTCTGACCTGAGTAATATTTTTTTGTGCAGACTATGGTTTGCAGGCTGAATCTACTGGCGTCCCTGAGACGTCTGTGGTGGGCATCATCGTGTCCCGTGGCTCGGCGGCTGCCATCTCCTTTCTGTTTCCTTACATGCTTCTCACCGTGTGCCGCAACCTCATCACGCTCTGTCGAGAGACCTTCCTGAACCGATACATCCCCTTCGATGCTGCCATTGACTTTCATCGCTTTATGGCCATGACTGCCATCATCCTCTCAAGTTGGTATTTCAGGAAAGAATGATCACGAGTTGATGTTTGGTTGTAGAAATGTTATCGTGCTGCTCACTGCTGCTTGCATTTCCGTTGTAGTTGTTCACAGTTTGGGCCATGTGGTCAACATCTACATCTTCTCCATCAGTGACGTTAACATCCTGTCTTGCCTCTTCCCAAAAGTTTTAGCAAACAATGGGTAATACTTGAAAGAATACCTTAGATTTGCAGATACTGCAGAATTATTAGCTTATTATTATAAGCTTATGTTCAGTGTGTTTTTCTTCTAGGTCTGAAATTCCTCCCAAGTGGTACTGGTGGTTCTTTCAAACTGTCCCAGGTATGCAATGAAACAGATGATTCGAGACATGCAGCAGTATTTTTATTTTTATTTTTTTTATAATTGTTTGCTCTGTATTTTTCTTTTCCTATAGGAATGACTGGTGTCTTGCTTCTCTTTGTTTTTGCATTTATGTATGTTTTTGCCTCCCACTATTTCCGTCGCATCAGTTTTCGTGCGTTTTGGATCACCCATTACCTCTATGTCATTGTGTACATTCTAGTAAGTGCTTCTCTGATTTAAAGTTACACCAATGAGACACTTCGAACAGGGGTGTGATGCCAGCTTTGTTTTTGTCCCACAGACGGTCGTTCACGGCAGTTTTGCTCTGCTTCAAGAGCCTCGTTTCTACATCTACCTCATCCCGCCTGGTTTGCTCTTTCTTCTGGACAAACTGATCAGCCTGAGTAGGAAGAAGGTGGAGATCCCTGTTGTCAGAGCTGAGCTGCTGCCTTCAGGTGACACTTGGAACATTAAACATGGCTTTTTTCCATAAAATGTCTCATTTTTCTGCCTGTATTTTAGTTCAGCCTCTGCTAATGAAAACTTTCCATTGTCTTCAGTGAAGTCACGTAACGTGTTTGTGCATGGGCTATCCTACCTGCAGGTGTGACACATCTGGAATTCAAGCGGCCACAGGGCTTTGTTTACCGTTCGGGCCAGTGGATTCGCATAGCATGCTTGATGTTGGGCACAGATGAGTACCACCCATTCACTCTCACATCAGCTCCTCATGAAGAGACCTTGAGCCTGCACATTCGAGCTGTGGGGCCGTGGACCAGCCAGCTCCGAGAGCTCTACAATGAGGAAAACCTACTGGAACGTGGAGCTTATCCAAAGGTAGGCCTGTAGCTCATTTTGCATGCAGTTTCTTCTGGTTCTCCATAGTTTCATGACATTGATATTCATTGTTAATTTAATCTCAAGCTGTACTTGGATGGCCCTTTTGGCGAGGGCCATCAGGAGTGGATTGACTTTGAGGTGTCTGTTCTGGTGGGAGGAGGAATTGGAGTCACCCCATTCGCTTCTATTCTCAAAGACCTGGTGTTCAAGTCCTCCATCAAGTCCAAGATTATGTGTAAAAAAGTAAGCCCTGAACGAAACACCCTACAGTACATTTTGTGGTGAAATTGTCCTGCTAACAGTCTTGTACTTTTTCAGGTTTACTTCATCTGGGTGACACGGACACAACGTCAGTTTGAGTGGGTGTCAGAGATCATTCGGGAGGTGGAAGAAATGGACACTCAGGATCTGGTCTCAGTCCACATTTACATCACTCAGGTGGCTGAAAAGTTTGACCTCCGCACCACCATGCTGGTAAGATCTGCAGTGACGCTTTCAAAGTTTCACGTGCACTAGAAAATGAATTGAAATGTATTTAAGCCTTTATTAGATGTTTAACTGCTTATCCATATTAAAGGGATTGTTTAGGTTATCAGATTTCTTAACAACTTACAGTAGTTGATAAGATTTATGCCAAGCTCATATCGAAGAAGCAGGCTCACCTCTACATCATATTTGTTTAATCTTTTGCAAAACTCTTATTTTGCTTATTTCCAAGATGGGTAGGATTAGAGTCTGCTGTTCCCATTTAACAGTTAGGAACAAAACTTTGACACCACATCTGCTTTTTACAGGTCGAATAGGATACAGCACATAAGAGGGTTTGAGGAGCTCTGCTGTTTCCCTGGTTTCCAGATTTCTACTGTAGCTGAAATTTTGAGGCAGTTGGTGGTCCCAGGGTAGAGCAAGTTATCCATCAAATAGAGAGCTTCTCTAGTTTACATGTCAAAGTGTCCTTATGCAATATAGAGTGTCCTTGCTGCATCCCTGAGAGTGTGATAGAAAAATAATTTTATGCATGGAGTACAGATCTGCACGAATCCCAGTAGTATTATAAAAGTGTGAAATTTAATGTACTTACCGTTGATTGCTATTATTCTTCTCATCTATGGCAAGATAACGAGTGGGCTAATTCAGGAAAAAGTAACATTAAACAACTATTTTAATGGGTCACAGGTCACAAAATTAGAGACCCAAAGACAACAAGATTAAATCCTTTACAACTCCAGCCTTTTTAACTGAGCGAGTGAGTATCCCTAAGCCTGGTGTCTACAGACGCAGACACTGGAGAGGCATACAGGGAGTTTCTGTAAACATGCAAAACTGACACATGGCTTAGTCTTCAGGGTGTGGTGAGTATCTCAAACAATAAAATACTGCAGGAGCACTACAATCGGTGCAAAAATCGAATACCAAACTACAAGAAACCTGTAACGCAAGCCTCCATCAGGAAGGCAGCTGACACTGACACAGCTGCCCCGAATGGCAGTCTGAGCAAATGAAGTGATGACCTCTTGTCAGCAGTAACGTGAACTGATGAATTTCCATATCTTTGTGTTTGCAATGTGTGTGCAGTACGTGTGTGAGCGCCACTTTCAAAAAGTGTGGAACCGCAGCCTCTTCACTGGCCTGAGGTCCGTCACTCACTTTGGCCGTCCGCCCTTCGTCTCCTTTTTCAGCTCCCTGCAGGAGGTTCACCCAGAGGTCAGGCCTTCATCCACCCTCATTTCCATGTTTGGACAGGAATGGACAACATGAGTGGATTATTCTAACATTTGAATTTGCATTGTTTTCTTCAGGTGGGCAAAATTGGTGTATTCAGCTGTGGTCCACCAGGACTGACCAAAAATGTGGAGAAAGCTTGCCAGCAGATGAACAAGAGGGATCAGGCCCATTTCATGCATCACTATGAAAACTTCTAGCTTGGTTACAGAAAGAAAAACCAGACCATGCTTTATGTGGTAATAATCATAGAGCCCTTTTAGTAGAATTGAATTATACCTGATTCTTTATACCTGTTTAAAATCTAATAATGAACATCATTGTTAATTTCAATCAAGAATTGTATTTCTTTGAGAAATTCTGCACCTTTAATTTGTCAAATCATTTTTATTCAACATGCATCTTGTGAGTATTTTTATTTGTTTGGCTTATTTTAAGGCCGCAGTGTAACTGATTTTATGTTGTTGATTTCTTGCTTTATTCTAGCTGTATATCTTTAAATAAATAAATAAATAAATATTTTACATTAAAACTCTTCTCACACTGTCAGTCCCTTCAATTTTAATGGCACTTTAGACATTAAGGGTTTTGAGGGGGCGGGGTCGGGGGGGGGGGGGACAGTGCGGTAGATCAGGAGGTGGATTCTCGTGGTTCAGCGGTCGCCTCTTATTTAA